>CAJHQP010000651.1:0-165837 GCA_905132765.1 Moricandia arvensis | reverse complement strand
CCTGTATTGCAGTTTTGGTTAGTTGAACCAAATTTTCCAATCAGGGTCACAGTCTCCGGATCATTGGTTTTATGAAAATGAATAAGTATCTTCTCGAAAGCCTCTTGGTATTTAGGAATGGCCAAGGGCGATCAAGATATGACAAGGGAGGTCAGGAGATGCCAAGAGTCATCAAAAATATTTGTTTGGCCAATAAGGTTTGGTGAGAGGTCATGGGCGATGAAGCAGGAGAGAGAGGATGATGAGACCGTGGAGAGAGGCGGATGGGGGAAGTTCACTTCTCAGCTCTCACTCCATCTCTTTCCCTCTCCGAGAGTCTTTACGTACGATCTTTGTTTGATTTTCCAAAGGTTATCGAATTGTTTTTATTTTTATTTACGAGTCATTTCATAAATGTTGTCAAGTCTATTCTACGAATGTTATACCATGAAATACTATCTTCTTTAACTTTACCAGTGATGTTTTGTCGAATATTGTCGAGTTAAATTTTACGAAAGCTGTTTGTAAAATGTTGTCGAGCTTAATTTTACGAAAGTTACGTGATACATGCTCTAATTACCCTAGAGCTACTGATTCCTCTCTCAAATAATAAGTTCAGATGTAGTACTTAGGGATCGAATCCACAGAGATCGAGGGCACAAAATAGATTTAATAATTAACTTAGTTATGCTATGCAATTAAATAAACTTTAAGAACCAGTAAATCAAGAATGAGTTGATTGGAAGCAATTAAGGAAAACAGCTAGATCTAGGATTTTCAGGTAGCAAATTATAATGGATAGAAGCCAAGGAGTTTCCAATCATAGAATACAAATTTAATAAATAAAGATATAATTGATATCTATCTATGGATAAGCTTAGAGTCTACAACTTTCGTAGGTCAATTTGAATGACCGTCGATTGATGGTATGCAAACGGCATCGATCAATTGCTTTCTTATTCAAGCATTAAAGGATCAGATTCGCTAAGTTCAGTAGAATTACTAGACTAATCTCTCGATTATCCATAGAAACTTAAGCTCAACAGGATTAGTTCAGGTAACGATCCTACTCTCGCAAGTATCAATTATCCTAATATCATGGTTCTAGTTACCTACTCAAGAACACAAGCAATAAGCAGAATACTGATGGTAGATCTAATAATCACCCTAGCATTTCTATTGTTTGGCTAATCCGTTAAAACCATTAATAAATCATAAATCTAACAAGATGTCTACTCAGACATAGCTAAGAAGAACATAATCATAAACATAAAATAATGCATAAGATTAGAGATAAAAAAGTCGGATTCCAATTCTAAAAGAGCTCGCTTTGCATAAAACACAAGCAAAGATAAGATAAACTATGTAAAACTCGTCCAAAGGCAATCTTGTAATTTATGTGACTTGGGCTTCAAGTCGGGTACTCTGTGAATTGGGCTTCTGCTTGTTGACCACTCGTGTTGTCGATCGACACAACTCTCTGTCTCGACTCGTACATTGCTGAATTTGACCAGCTACGGGATTCTTCTCTTTTTGAGCTCCAAAAAGCCTCATAATCTCTATAATGCTCCAAATACACATGGACCAGAAAAGACTCTAAAACACATCCTAGACACACATAAAATACTCCAAATTGGACATATAACATGGTCTAAAGTGGTAAATATTAGGACTTATCTAACTTCCCCAGACTTAACGTCTTGTTCGTCCTTAAGCAAAACACGGGTAAACCTGTAGAATAGGTTTGAAAACACATAGACTCACAAAATCCCTAGCTCATCATTTTCACCTTTACTATGTCGTAACCACATCAAACAAGTGTCAATCTTAGAAAAACTTTATATACATTATCCTAGTATTGCAACCAAATTCATTCTACCAGCAACTTAGCAAAGACTAGTCTCACTCACCCCTCTATTAACCTCATTTATTGCATAAAATAGAAGCGCATGCTTTACCTTGGGAGTATCTATCAATGGACACAAAGAACACACATGCAATCTCCTTTGATCACTTTCTTCCCTCTTTCTCTCTTCTCTTAATCTTTTATATTCTTTTTCTTTTTTTTATAAGTCGAATGAATCAAATATGCTGATACAATCCATATTGCTCATCTTTCTTTTTGTATTTTCCCTTTTTATTTTTTTTATTTTTGACAAGGTGTAGGCGAATAATTTGTCATAGGTAATTTACAAACCCCTCGCTTTCCACAATTTGTGATCATTCCCTTGTGAATTAGAATAATGGGATCATAAGTAATTTAGTTACCCCTATGCATCTTTCAGGAAATCATCTCAAAATGTTATATATAGATGCCGAAGAGAGAGAGAGAAGGGAATCATAAGCACACAAACTTTTACCTTCCAGACTTGCAAGAGGAATCCGATCCAATATATGCCAACCCGCAAAGCAAGCAAATAAGTCGATATTAGGTTGGAGTTTAGTTTTGGCTCCTTCAAACTTTCTAAGCAAGTGTGCTATAGTGGCAGGATGATCCACTTGGTATCTCTAGTACTCTCTGCAATCAACACATCTAGAGTGGTGGTATAGATTGGTAAAATAATAAGTAAAATTTAAACTGATCATAATCTCTTTCTTGACTCAATAAAACACATAAGAATAAAATTTTAAATAGAAAGCAGTATCAGTAAACTCCCCCCCCCCCCTTGACTTAAATAACACTGTCCTCAATGTTATACCATCTCAGTTAGGTGGGAAAAATTAAATTATAAGTAAAATCTTAAGGACAAACTCGGTACCAGACTCTGTAATGAGTGTCGACCGATGGTAGTGTACCATCGTCGACCAATGCTAGTTCTCGATCTTCTTGTTTGTTTTTCAGCAAATAAAGAGAAATACGAAAATTAGTAAAATCTTAAAATAAATTTAAAACATACCTAATATTGGGTTGCCTCCCAATCAGCACTTGGTTTTAGTCTTTAGCTTGACGTTTAGCACTGTATGACTAATATGGGTGTAAAGTATCACTTGTTGGAAAACAAGTGCCCACATCTTCGTTGCTCATCTGAAACCAAGTGCCAACAAAGCTTCTAATGGCTTCTTCACCTCTGGTTCTTTGGTTGTCCATGTTCTCCTTGGTGATCTTAATTTGACGCATCCTCTCTTAATGGTTGTCAATGCGTTTGTGTAACCACCCAATCCTGCTATCTATTGGTATGGATATGTCATTCAATCTCCTGGAAATATCTTCCATCATAATGTCTTGAGATACATAAACTCCATCAAGTTTATCTTCTAACAACTTCTCAGTTGCCAGCCTCTGTCTAAATGGTGTTCGTGAAGCGTCGATCGATGGTCGTGCATGTCTGTCGATCGATGGTGCTTTGTCTGCTCCATTTGTGTGCTGTCTTTGAATCATCTGATGAGTAGAGTCCATATTTTGCTTCCTCTCTTCCATGCACGTGGTTAACCAACTGATACTGTTGCTGAATGGGTAATAGATGTCATTAATCCTCTTGTAATCCATAAACATATCATGTGCTCTGTAGATTCCTTGTACCATGTCATCTACTTCTACTATGCTTTAGTAGTCAGCCAATGGTATGGTCTCCTTAAAATTCTCGGGTGGTACACACATATGAGTGTAGCCAACCACTGCTCTTTGGAGAATCTTTCTTCTGTCTTCTTTGGACACGATGATGATTATGTCAGTTATGTGTCGTGCATTGCTATTTCCATCTCTATAAACTCCATACTCATCTCTGGTTTTCCAACAAAATTTTCTTCTAGCTGGATTCTTATAAGATTCATACTTTCTGCTGGATCAGCATTGATCGATGGTATAGAGGAAACGTCAATCGATGGCGTGATCCAGGTTTCATCGGATCCGTTAATAATTCCAGCTTTCTCAAGTGCAAGAGCACGGTACTTGATTGCTTCTTCTTCAAGATAAGAAGTGTCGTGATCTTGGTTAGCCATGTCGTCTGTAGGTCAGGGTCGTCGATCGATGTCAAAGGGTGGGTGTCGATCGATTGTTGATTAACAATGTCGATCGATTATATGGGATGGGTGGTGGTCGATGCTCCATCATCCAATTCCTTCTCTTTCTCGAAATCGTAGAAGCACGTGCCTACAAGTTCTGGTTCATGAACCAAATAAATGAGAGAAGTCCTAGTTTGAACAGGTTCATAATAATGAGAGAAGTCCCAGTTTGTCTTCATGTCACATACTGCTCCTAATATGGCCATGAAATCTATTCAAGTAGGAGGGATGAATATTGCTCCACTTGGAAGTCCAATACATGTATTGCACTTTGAGGTCTTTTACTATTTCTCCTGAATTTTCTTTAGAGCAATCCACAAAACTGAATGAATCACTAGAAGGTTCCACCTTTAAGCTGAGCACCTTTGCCATGGTTCTTGGCATAATGCTTACTAAAGAACCGGTGTCGCAGAGTGCATGAGGGTGGTCATGTCCCATGATGTTGCAGGGAACTACAAACTTTCAAGGGTCGCTTCTCTTTTTCAACTTAACCCTATGCTTCATCTTCTCCCTTAGATATTAAACATTCTTTCATGTCTTCATCGATCGCCTTCGTTTCTCTGAAGAACATCCACAATCTGTGAGTGTTATAAGCTTCCTCAAATGGGGTTTTTAAAGGGATTATAAGGACTCTCTTGGTAAAGCTATCCATATATTTCTCATTAGCTTTCCTTCTAAGATGCTTAGGGATCTTCTTCTTTCTTCTAGTATGTCCATCCATAGCTTTCTCCATTACCTTAGGGACTAAAATATTTGTTTGTCTGGGTTTTGGTAGGGTGGAGGTCGAGTTTCTATGAGTATATATAAGGCTCAGATCAATACTTGGAAACCAACATACTTCTATCGACCGGCCATCAACGGATGGTAAGGTCCGGCTGTCGATTGATTTCCATCTCTTCATACTCAGATTTTTTAAGTACTGTTGATTAATGGTTAGCTTGGGCTGTCAATCGATGGTCGTTCAAACATGGCAGGGGATTCTCACAAATTTCTTCCTCCATATGCCTAATCTCTTTCACAACTTGCCAAAAAAATCATCATCAATGATGGCACTAACGTGATGCTTCTGTCCAACCTCAATATTTTCCTTTATCAAATCTTCTTGTCTCGTCACAACCTCACTGGTCTGAACCACTTGATTCTCTAGATTTTTTCACATGGGTATTGAGATTGGTATAGACAACATCAATCTTTCCATTGAAGTCTACTTTCATCTTTTACTTTCCCTCCAGAACCTTGTTAATCATGGCTTAAATCTTGTTGTTGTAGGGCCTTTGTTGCTGTGATCCTTGGTTGTAGCCACTCCTCAGACCATTTCCATAAGAGTTTCTGTTTCTCTGGTTCTCATATCTGTGGAATCCATTTCCAACAGAGTTCACATCTTCTTCTTCACCTTTCTCATTGTCAGATCCTATAGTTTCTACACCTTATGCGAAGCTAACTTGCTTCTTCAGAAACCTCTTAACACTATCCAACTTGGCTTTTACTTCTTCCATCTGATCTTTGGTAAGCGTAGGGGCCGATTTTCTCCTCCCATGATCATTGTTCTTGGTGTTGTTGCTAGCTGCCAAATTCTCTATGAATATGGTAGCTTATGCATGACTCCTATGCAAAAATTCCCCTCACTAGATGTGTCAAAAGCTATCAGGTATGACAAACTAATACCTCTGAAGAAAGTGCTGAGAATTTGTACTTCATTAAACCCATGGTGGGACAATCTCTTTGGTCGGATATGAATCTGATCCAGGAGTTTCTGAAAGACTTTGTAGGCTCCTATGTGAAAGTAGCAATTCTGCTCCTCAAATCCTCAGCTATTTTCATCATCAAAGAAATTACACAAGAAGGCGTTTTTGATATCTGCCCAGGATGTTAGAAATCCTTGTGGTAGCTGCTTAAACCAGTATGAAGCATCTCCAGCAAGCGAATATTTGAAGAGCTTGCATAGAAGATAGTCCTCATGGACTCCATTAACTTTTATGGTAGACACAAGATCCTTAAATACCTCCAGATTATCCATAGGGTTCTCATGGAATGTCCATGAAATGGTGTTTGTGCCACAAGTGTGGAATAGGCTGGCTTCAACTCAAAATTGTTTCTCTCGAAATATGGAGGACGAATAGCAGATTTGTTTGCGTAGCATTGATCTAGATGATTGTAGTTAGCCAACATTCTTGATTGAGCAGCCTGGGCTTCAGCTATAACAGCTTCTTCTAGTTCAAGGATTACAGTACCTGATCATCAATTCTCTGACATGTTGCATTACGCAGCTGACCTTCAAGGTCATACAGGTCCTCTCTCTCATTCCTAGTCACGATCAGCATAGCAACCATCTCTGCTTGGGAATCACCGTCGATCGATGTCTCGAGACATGTGTGTTGGTGAAACCATGCACGTGAAAAATGGTGATGACAGGTGAAGTTGGTTGGTGAAGACGGTGCAACGCGTTCGTCAACAATTACGTCCACCAACGCGTTCGTCAACAAAATCATCCTCACCAACCCCCAAGCTCTCTCTATAAAAACCAAGGCAAGGTGAAGATCTCAAACCATCCCAGAAATCCAAAAGAAAGAGAGAACAAGAAAGAAGAAGAAGAAACTTCTTCGTGAGAGAAAAAAAAAAAAAAAAAAAACTTTTTTTTTCGGGTGTAAGTTGAGAGCTTGTAAAATTTCCCGGTGATAATAAAAAGATCGGTAGCAGGTCCCGGAGACGTAGGCACGATTGGCCGAACTCCGTTAACAATTTTGTGTGTTTTCTTCCCGCTCCCACAAATTCTGATTTTTTCCGCAAGGAAATTTGACCCGTATTTCCTAACAACTGGTATCAGAGCTTGAGTTACGGTGATCGGTCAAAAATTTGTCGGGTTACTATTCACGTGAATAGTGATTTCGTGAATAGTGAATTTTGTCGGTAACATCGGTTCATCGACGGAGGTGTTTTAAACACGGTGGTTTCAGAAACGATGGGAGGCGAAGACGGTTCAGCACACGGTATCGGGAAATTTGACGGTACAGACTATGCATTTTGGAGAATGCAAATTGAAGATTATCTGTACGGAAAGAAGCTCCATCAACCGCTGAGCAAGAAGCCTGAGAAGATGGATCAGGCTGAGTGGGAGCTCCTTGATAGACAAGTTTTGGGTGTTATAAGGTTAACACTGTCGAAAAACGTTGCTCACAACGTTGCGAAGGAGAAGACCACAGAAGGGCTCATGAAAGTTCTCTCGGATATGTATGAGAAACCTTCAGCAAATAATAAGGTGTTTCTCATGAAGAAGCTCTTTCATTTGAAGATGGAAGAAGGTGGCCTGGTTGCCGCACATGTGAACGAGTTCAACACGATTGTCAACCAACTGTCATCCGTTGAAATCGAGTTTGATGATGAAGTGCGCGCATTGATCCTGTTGGCATCTCTGCCAAATAGTTGGGAGCCAATGCGGGCAGCGGTTAGTAATTCTGTGGGTACTCAAAAGCTCAAATTCAATGATGTTAGAGATCGTATCCTTGCTGAGGAAGTTCGAAGGATAGACTCTGGGGAAGCATCAACGAGCTCTGCTTTCAATGTGGAAAACAGAGGTAGAAACCAAGACAGAAGTAACCGGAGTAAAGGCAGATCGAAGTCAAGGAGTGGACGGGGTCAGTCCAAATTTAGACAGCCTGCAGAGTGCTGGAATTGTGGAAAGACAGACCATATTAAGAAGAATTGCCGGGCACCACCGAAGAAGGAAGACAACACTAGAGGCGGAGCCAATGCAGTGACACGTGAAATCGCTGATGCATTGGTAGTGTCTGTTGATTCCCCGAGGAAAAGTGAAGCTCGTGATGCAGCTGGAAATAACACCAAAGCGTCAATCTCCTATGTCGATAGCCCAATAGATTCATGGGTTCTTGACTCAGGAGCGTCATTCCACACGACGCCGCACCATAACATTATGGAGAATTATGTTGCGGGAAATCACGGAAAGGTATATCTTGCTGATGGATTACCTTTGGACATAGTTGGTATTGGAGATATCAACTTGAAGATGTCAGATGGACGTGTGTGGAAGATTACGAAGGTTAGACATGTGCCAAAGTTGATGCGAAATCTGATCTCAGTAGGTCAACTTGATGATACGGGGCACGATGTCAATTTTGGTGGTGGAGCCTGGAGAGTCAGGAAAGGTTCAATGGTGGTTGCAAGAGGTCATAAAAGAGGCACTCTCTATATGACGACGAGTTATCAAGACACTGTTGCTGTTTGTCAAGAATGCCAAACAAACGAAGTTGTGGCATTGTAGGTTGGGGCACATGAGTGAGAAAGGGATGAAACTCATGGTGGAAAATGGCGCTCTTCCGGATCTGAAGACGGTGGATCATCAGATGTGTGAAAGCTGCATCCTTGGGAAACAGAAACAAGTTAGTTTCTCTAAAGGAGGAAGAGAGCCAAAATCTGAGAAGTTAGAGCTGGTGCACACTGACGTGTGGGGACCCGCTCCTGTTGCATCGCTGGGTGGTTCGTGCTACTATGTGACCTTTATCGATGACTCCACAAGAAAGGTGTGGGTTTACTTCATGAAGAACAAGTCTAAAGTGTTCTCGGTTTTCAAGAGATGGAAAGCCATGGTTGAGATTGAGACGAATCTCAAGTTGAAGTGTTTAAGGTCTGATAATGGTGGAGAGTATATCAGCGAGGAGTTCAAGAGATATTGCGCTGATAATGGAATCAAGATGGAGAAGACTATTCCGGGAACGCCTCAACAGAATGGAATAGCAGAAAGGATGAACCGGACCTTGAATGAGCGTGCAAGGAGCATGAGATTGCACTGTGGATTGCCAAAGACGTTTTGGGCAGATGCAATCAATACTGCAGCCTACTTAATCAACAGAGGACCGTCTGTGCCATTGGGATTTAAGATCCCTGAAGAAGCTTGGAGTGGAAAGAAAGTAAACCTTTCTTATCTAAAGGTGTTTGGATGCTTAGCTTATGTTCACATTGACGATGCTGCAAGAAGTAAACTTGACTCGAAGTCTAAGAAGTGTTACTTCATCGGTTATGGTGACACGGAGTTTGGTTACCGGTTTTGGGATGATGAAAATCGGAAGATCATCCGCAGCAAGAATGTTGTGTTCAACGAAGAAGCGTTGTACAAGGATAAGCTAAGAGAAGGCTCGGAGAGGAAAGAGCCTGGAGCTGTTGACTTAGATGATATCCTGACACCAGGGTTGCCACAGGATACCCCAACATCAGAAGAAGAAATCTCTCAAGACGATAGTGGTGAGGCTGAAGAGAGTGATGATTCTGAAGTGGTCTCATATATATCACGGAGTTACGACGGTCAAGTAGAGTCATCAGAAAGCTTGTAAGATTTTCTCCATCGCTTAACTACATTCTGCTCACAGATAGAGGCGAGCCTGAATGTTATGAGGAGGCTATGCAAGTTGATGAGTCGATCGTGGGAGCAGACTTGCATGAGATTAATAGCTTGAAGACGAAACTCTCGGAAGAGTTTGCGATGAAAGACCTTGGAGAAGCAAGGCAGATTCTAGGGATGAGAATCAGTAGAAGCAAGGAGGGTCTTAAGCTATCACAAGAGGAGTATGTGAAGAAAGTCCTCAAGAGATTTAATATGGATGACGCGAAGCCAGTCAGTACTCCTCTGGCGAATCATTTTCGGTTATCCAGAGAACAGTCTCCAAAGACGGAAGACGAGATGGAATATATGGATAAGGTTCCATATGCTTCTGCTATAGGCAGCCTAATGTACGCGATGATATGTACAAGGCCAGACATTGCACATGCAGTGGGAGTCGTTAGCAGGTTTATGAGCAATCCAGGAAAGGAACATTGGGAAGCCGTGAAGTGGATTTTCAGATATCTGAAAGGGAATCCAAGTTTGTCGCTATGTTTCATGAAGTCTTAGATGGGATTGCATGGATATGTTGATGCTGACAATGGAGGTGACATTGACAGCACGAAGAGCACAACCGGGTATGTCTACACTTTTGGCGGTACTGCAATTTGTTGGGTTTCAAAAGTTGCAGAAAATTTTATCTCTATCAAGCTGTGAAGCTGAGTATGTTGCGGTTACGGAGGCAACAAAAGAGATGATGTGGTTACAGTCTTTTCTACAAGAGCTGGACCATGACCAAGGGAAAAAGTGTGTTGTACTGTGATAGTAAGAGTGCCATCGATTTGGCAAGGAATCCAGTTTACCACGCTCGGACAAAGCACATACATCGGAGGTATCATTTCATCAGAACAGCGCTAGAAGATGAAGTGTTGGTGCTTGAGAAGATCCCAGGAAGTAAGAATCCGGTAGACATGCTGACGAAGGTCGTGCCGTGTGAGAAGCTGAGGTTGTGTGAAACCTCAGTTGGCTTGTTGGAGTAACAAGCTGGGAAGACCTGCTACATTGATCGAGGTGTGAAGACAGATTGAAATCAGTCTTCAAGTGGGAGATTGTTGGTGAAACCATGCACGTGAAAAATGGTGATGACAGGTGAAGTTGGTTGGTGAAGACGGTGCAACGCGTTCGTCAACAATTACGTCCACCAACGCGTTCGTCAACAAAATCATCCTCACCAACCCCCAAGCTCTCTCTATAAAAACCAAGGCAAGGTGAAGATCTCAAACCATCCCAGAAATCCAAAAGAAAGAGAGAACAAGAAAGAAGAAGAAGAAACTTCTTCGTGAGAGAAAAAAAAAAAACTTTTTTTTTCGGGTGTAAGTTGAGAGCTTGTAAAATTTCCCGGTGATAATAAAAAGATCGGTATCAGGTCCCGGAGACGTAGGCACGATTGGCCGAACTCCGTTAACAATTTTGTGTGTTTTCTTCCCGCTCCCACAAATTCTGATTTTTTCCGCAAGGAAATTTGACCCGTATTTCCTAACAATGTGTCGATTGATGCCAACATATGAGTGTTGATCAACGAAAAAGTGTTGTCGTCGATCGAATGTTGTCGCTTCTCCTTGAGGATGCTAGGTTTGATTGCTATTGGGTCTGAGAAAACTAAGTATTTATCCTTGTTGCGTCTGTTACTGCTGGGCATGCACCTTAAAGACAAAAGAAAAAGATTTGTAAGTAAACTGAAAAGAAAACCTAAACAAAACTTGCAAAACAAATCTAATGGTCATCCTTTCTCCCCGGAAACGGCACCAAAATTGATACGTGCTCAAATTACCCTAGAGCTATTGATTACTCTCCCAAATAAAGAGGTTCAGCTGTAGTACTTAGGGATTGAATCCATAGAGACCATGCTAGGAAATTAAATAAACTTTAGGAATAGTAAATCAGGAATGAGTTGGTTGTAATCAATTAAGAAAATAGCTAGATCTAGGGTTTTCAGATAGTGAATTGTAATGAATAGAAGCCAAGAGGTTTTCAATCACATAACACAAATGTAATAAGTAAAGATATAATTGATATCTATCTATGGCTAAGCTCAGATTCTACAACTTTCGTATGGGAATTCGGAATGACCGTCGATGTATGCAAAAGACAACGATCGATGGCTTTCTAGTCAATTATTAAATGATCAGATTTGCTAAGTTCACTTAGAATTACTAGAATAATTTCTCGATTATTCCTAGCAACTTAAGGTCAACAAGATTAGTTCAGGTAATGATCCTACTCTCGCAGGTATCAATTATCTTAATATCAGTGTTCTAGTTAGCTATCCATGGCTAAGCTCAACAAGATTAGTTCAGGTAATGATCCTACTCTCGCAAGTATCAATTTATCTATGGCTAAGCTCAGATTTGCTAAGTTCACTTAGAATTACTAGAATAATTTCTCGATTATCCCTAACAACTTAAGGTCAACAATATTAGTTCAGGTAATGATCCTACTCTCGCAGGTATCAATCTATCTATGGCTAAGCTCAGATTCTACAACTTTCGTATGGGAATTCGGAATGACCGTCGGTGTATGTAAAAGACAACGATCGATGGCTTTCTAGTCAATCATTAAATGATCAGATTTTCTAAGTTCACTTAGAATTACTAGAATAATTTCTCGATTATCCCTAGCAACTTAAGGTCAACAAGATTAGTTCAGGTAATGATCTTACTCTCGCAGGTAACAATTATCTTAACATTAGTGTTCTAGTTAGCTATCCAACAACACAAGCAATACGCACAAAACTGATGATAGATCTAATAATCACCCTAACATTTCTATTGTTTGGCTAATCCGTCAAAAACCATTAATAAATCCTTAATCTAACAAGAGATCTACTCAGACATAGCTAAGCAGAATATAATCATAAACATAAAATAATGCATAATATTAGGGATAGAAAATTGGGGTTCCAACACAAAACTTGTAAACTTGTAAAGGAGCTCCCTTTGCATAAAACACAAGCAAAGATAATATAAACTAGGTAAAACTCGTCCAGGGGCAATCTTGTAATTATGTGACTTGGGCTTCAAGTAGGTTACTGTGTGAATTGGGCTTCGGCGTATTGACCGTCAATCGACGGCAAGGGTGCGTCTTCGATTGACGCAACTCTTTACCTTGACTTGTACATTGCTGATTTTGACCAGCTACGTGGTTCCTCTCTCTTTGAGCTCCAAAAAGACTCATAATCTCTATAATGCTCCAAAATGCACCTGGACCATAAAAGACTCTAAAACATATCCTAGATACACATATAACAGACTCCAAATAGAACCTATGACATGGTCTAAAAGTGGTAAACATTAGGACCTATCATTATTCCACAAAATGTTATGAGTTTAATTTTACAAAAGCTGCTTCATAAATCTTGCCGAGCTTAATTTTACAAAATTTATTCCGCAAAATGGGTTCAAATTTAAATTTACAAAAGTTTTTCCGTAAACATGTTTTCGAGTTTGGCTGTATGTGAGCTGTTTTTTTTTGGAAAACTCACGTTTTGCGGCTGTCCTGCGAATTTATTTTTGGGCTTTTTGTATCAGAAACTATAGCTGCGATTAGTTTAATTATCGCTATCAAACTTAATTAGGAATTTTCTCGTTCCCGTGGTATTGATCTGAGGGAGTTTTGAGTAGTTATTCTGCAGTAAGCTTAGCAGACAAATATGGAGAGTTCTCTGAATATGTCGCTACAGAGGCGACATTTGATTTTTTCCAAAATCTTATGTTTCAGAAGACACTTTAGTAGTGAGGGAAACGATCTCTCGTTTTGCTCTATTTTGTCTTCATTAGCGATTTTAGGTTTCGAATGATTCTATAGAAATCAACTTCAATTCTCTGAAAGTTATTCGGATGAAGTACATCAGTGAGGGAATGACCAACCAATTTGTTGTTCTTCTTTTTCGCGAGTAACCTACGGTTTCTCCGTAATTTTGGGGAGAGAAAGTTTTCTTTTTCAAATTTTTTTCAGAAAACATTTTTTTTGGTTAACCCCTTACGCATCGAGATTTCTTCAATTAGGTAACAAGATGAATCTTACGGGGTCCGATAGATTTTATCATTCCCTTTTTGTTTAGACAAGAAATCGCGAGCTCAAATTGGTGCAGCGTTTGTATCAAGAGATCATGACTAGGTTTTTAATATCGTCGAGCGCTGTGGCATTTGCGTTGGCGTTGGCCATATGAGCGGTTAGTGCTGGAATTGTGTTACCAGAATTTCGATGTTCTTGATAGTGTCAACGCAAGTTGGGAGTTTGTCTTTTATATTCCTAGATATGTTTTGATTAAGCGTTTTTTGGTTGTGTGAGTAAGAGTAATACGTCCCCTCCATCTTGAAGCAAACTGTGGGAACCGAAATTCGCACTGTAAAACTTTTTAGCAGAGAAAAATAGAGATTTTATATTTTTCTTTAGGATCCGGATTCTCTGCGAGGGCCAACGACAAGTGATCACATAAACGCAGAAAATACAAAAAACAATAAAACAAATTAAGAAAAGGTAGATATTTATTTTGAATTCACGTAAGAGGGTAGCGATTATTACAACAGATTGTAAAAGCTTCGATCGCAAGAGCTGTCAGCGAATTATTCTAGTTCTAGTCACCTAAAGCCTTAACCCTAGTTGAGTCACAGCTCGATAACAAAACACGAAAAGAGATACAAAAACGTTTTGTTGATTTCGGACTGAACCTTATGAAATTCTGCCTACGTACCCCCTTTCGAGGATCAAGCCGAACATAGTTCAATTTAAAAAGAGTTGAATAATAGATCGAACTACCTTTGCAAGTCCTTCTAGTAATCGAGTGCAAGACATAGAAAACTAAGCATGTCAATATAATGCCTAAGGTTTCTAAGTGCAAAAGAGTTCTAAGAGCCTAAAAATCACCTTCGCCTCTCTTTCTACCTCGGATGTTTTTATATATTCCTCGAGATTCGTCCATCTTTCCTTATCTGTCGAGATTGGAGTTTGTCATTTTCTGGAGATCTTTACTTATCTTCTCAAATTTCATGTTTATCCTGGAAAATTCACATTTCTCATCTACTTCCATTTTTGCTTATCCAAATCGAGTAAACCGTCAGTGAATTCGGACATGTTGTCATCAAAAACCATAAGTGAGATTTTGTCATGTTTAGGACGCTTCGGGCCATTTTACGACTTAAGCGTTTTTATGATTTTTCTCGTAGAAACCGACGATTTGTCCGATGTACGTTTTCTATGTTGATGGTCTCAAGAACTGATAGGAATCAACTCATTTAGTGAAAGATATGATGGTGTTAAGTTAACCAGTATCTTCTTGACGTTTGACTTGAACTTTTATAAGAAAAAAGTCTTGCTTGTTTTCTCCGTAAAATGTCAGCAAAAACTTTGATTGCAACGGAACAAAAGAAATTTCGATCAAGATTCAAAGGAGAACATGATGACAGCTTTATTGGGAAAAGAGGAAGTCTGTCTGGCGACATGGAGCCAAAGAAAGAGGTCGGTGGCAAAGCAAGGAGCTCTGAGGCAAGGCTAGGTGCTTTGAGGTGAAGCTAAGACGTTTGGGGGGGGAAGCTAGGAGTTGTGGGGAGAGGCTAGGAGCTCTGAGGCAAGGCTGAGCCTTGTGGGGCGAGGTTTGGAGCTCTGAGGTGAGTCTAAGCCATTTGGGGGGAGGCTAGGAGCTGTAGGGCACGGCTAGGAGCTGTGGGGCAAGGCTAGGAGCTCTGAGGCAAGGCTGAGCCGTGTCAGGCGATGCTGAGCCATGTGGGGCGAGACTGAGCTGTGTGGGGAGTGGAAAATCCATGTGGGGTGAGGCTAAGCCGCGTGGGGCGAGGCTGAGCCGTGTCAGGCAAAGCTAGGCCATGTCGGGCAACGCAAAGCGGTGTCGGGCGAGGCTGAGCTGTGTGGGGGGCGAGACTGAGCCGTGTGGGGTGAGACTGAGCCGTGTGGGGCGAGACTGAGCCGTGTGGGGCGAGACTGAGCCGTGTGGGGCGAGATGGAGTGACAGAGAAGGCTGTGTGGCGAGACGAGGCTCTGTGTGGCGAGATGGCACAAGCTGAAGGGGTGTTGATGCCTTCCTTCTGTTCTCATTTCTTCCGCTGATTGGTACGTGGATTTTTGGAACTACTTGATTTGTTTAACAAGAGTTTTTTCGTAAACATTTTCTAAAAGCTGTGTCACGGAAAATTATCTTACAGACTTTCCTATGAGGTTTTTTCGCGGAAACTTTCTGAATTTTGTTCTATGGAAGATTTTTTTGTAAAACTTGTCATTTATCGCAAAAAACCTTCAGCAAGAACATTTTTCCAATATTTTCATGTTTAGGTAGAAACTCTTCCATTTCTTGGTTGGGATAAAATACACAGAGTTTTGCTATCGTATCCTTATTTAAATAGGCTAGGCTTATGCAGTGTAGTTTTTTCGACATTTCCAGCTCATATTTATCTAAGGCATATTTTTTCGGAAGATGTTAGGCCTTGATTTTGCCATGACCAATTCTGATCCCAACATTCACTGTCCCAAAATCCAACGGTTAGATGATCTCATATGGTTCTATTCTCAAAGGTTTGATCTCGGCTTCTGATCTCCCACACCGCAACAGTTTGAACTATGGTGATGAAGAAAAATCATCGAAGGCGTTTTCTGATTTTTATCTAATTTTTCTCTTCTTTCTCACTGATTTCTCTAAAAATATTTATCTGGTTTCGGAAAATTACTTATAATGGCTCAAATAATCTATACTATAATAAAAGGGGAATATGAAAGTATATTAAGCTATCCACGTCATCAGATTAATTCAGCCAATAACAATCTCTTTTTCTACCACTCTGTCATGGGCCTCATTTTTTATTTTTGTTAATTACGTAACTGATCAAAAAATGGTGGGTCCCATGTTTATATATGACTTTTGCTTTGATTTTCGTAATAGAATTATATCTTCGTACATGATTTCGGTTTAAGTTTAATAAAGGGCCTGACTTTGCTATAAAGCCTTTTGGCAATCATATATGGTAATATGGTCCCGTTAAAACATGCTTTGACATGTACCTATTAGTGGAGAACATGCTCTGGCGTTTTATATGTAACATGTTCTAATGTTTTTAAGTAGTAGTCGACGTTGTTTTATAGATTAGCGTTACATCATTCTTCTTCTCGACCCTTCCACCTCTCTGCAGAAAGACGAATCGTCCTCAACTCTTTACCTCCCATCTCTTTTCAGATCCATCTAATCCTTTGTGGTTCGTTTTAATTCTTCTTGAATTTGACAATAATTTTTTTTTCATTAAGGCCATTAACAATCTCGAACTTTCCATCTCCCTTCCGAGACAATGAAACCCAAAAATTCACCTTAGACCCTATAAATTGGAGAGGGTTGAGAGTAGGATGAATCTTCATAGACAATATCAGTTAATATACTATCTCAAACCTTGAAAATCCTTCGAAGAATATCTTCATATGATGTTGTTGTTGCCCAAAACACCCGTCCGGCACTCAACCTTCGACTCTCTCCGTCTTGGTAGATCTTCCCAGTTCATTGTGGCTCGGCTCTCTGCTTTTGGGACTCGCAAAACATGAAGAAGAAATGTGAATTCACTATACTTCTCCTTGATGAGAAGGTACTGTCATCTTATGTTAACTCTGTTTTTCAATCTCTGTTTTTTATCTGGAAAATCTCTATTATTTGAAAATATTTATGCAGAATTCAGTGATCCATGGGTTCATTCCTGCTGGTCACGCCACTCGCTACTGTCCATCTTTACGAGATAGTTCCATCTTCAAAGTTGATAGATTTGAAGTTGCAAGATGCACAAATATGTTGGGAATGATATGCCACTTTGTGGTGTTTGAAAGAGAGATGCTTAAACTCACTAAAAAAGATGCAGCTGCTATGACTCTTGATGAGGTTTGTTATTAAGTTTGCACTGCTGTTCAGCGTATAGAATTGTCAAAATCGTTGTGCATGCTACTAAACTCTTTAACCTACTGCAGATGAATGGTGGTGGCGTGGCGGCCACGAACTCCTACAATGCCTTAAAGCTCGATACACAATTTCACCTCAAGCCATCACACATTCACTGTTTCTGCTATGAGTGACCACATCAACCCCGAGGTATTATAATATGTACTTTCGAAAACTTTATCATCAAACTCATGTTAGAATAACACATGTACAACTGTTTTCCAGACTTTCAAGACCAATGAAGCTCCATTTGTTGAAGGGGAAGGTGGCCAAGCTTCCATTTCTGCCAGCAACAAGTTTGGAGGTCAAGGCGATGAACCAAATCCACCCGGTTTCAAAGGCAGAGAGGATGGTCGCAAACGCTTCTGTGAGTGAAGTAAAATCTCAGCGGGACAACTCGAAGCTCGATACAGAGAACACCTATTCAATTCCCCTCATCGCCGAAGAAGGGAACATGACCCAACTCAAAAAGCTCAATTCAATTTTAAACTATGCATTAAACTTCAGTTTCTCTATTATTTTACGAATCTTTGTAGTATTAAGAATTTTAGCTGTTGAAAAGAAATTTCTTTTTGTTTTGTATTGCAGCTACGCTTTATTCTCTTATGTTTACGTCTATTTATTTTTATGAGCTATTATTGAAAATAGTAAATAAGCTAACTTTTATGTTTTCTTTATCAAGTATTATGTTATCATCTCTTGATGTATCAGAATAGAATTTGTCGTTCAATTAGATCAAATATTAGTTTTCATGCTTACACATTTTCATCGCTCAAAAGTATGACATAATCCGTTCGTAGTTTTGTTTTCTATATGTATACTTGATATATTTTGGCTTGAATTTCTGTTCGAGATGATTGAGTGCTTCCTATCTTTGATGCGTAACATTTGTATAAATGTGTCCAGCAGTTTTTTAATAGAAGGTCAGACCTTTCTGTAATAAATTCATGTGAATCAATCTTCATAATAGTTAAAACACCGGCTGGCTATCCCACTCTCTTTCTGAAAGAACACAAACCAATATGAGCTAAAGCGAAAATATTTTCACATGGCTGATATTTAATTTGATCCTAACATTTTAAGCTTTCTTTTGCAACAAACCAAATTTCTTTAGATAGCTTATGTTGGATAAGGCTAATACAATAACAGTTTCTTAAACTAATGCTATTAAAATGAACACATACTACTCCATAGTTTTAAGGGAAAATTCCTAAAAAATACACAGACTCAATTTCATTTGTAAATAAAATACACGAACTATTTTGGATCCCCGTTTAATACATGAACAAATTTTCGTTGCCTATTAAATACACAAACTTTCAAAATTCGCAGTTTTTACACATTGTTTTTGACGGCGTTAACTATATTTAACGGAAGTATTGACGTCGTTAGAGTCTAATTAAACACGTGTTGAAATTATGAAAAAAATTTCCTTAAAAATACACGAACTAATTTTTAGTTGCTAATAAAATACACAAACTATTTTGGATCCCCAGTTAATACACGAACTAATTTTTGTTTTCTATTAAATACACAAACTTTAAAAATTTGTTGATTTTACACAATGATTTAGAAGACGTTGACTATGTTTAGCATGATTTAGATTATATTAACTATGTTTAACAGAAGTGAAGACGATGTTAGTGTTTAATTAAACATATGGTTAACTGTGAAGGAAATTTTTCTTAAGAATCTTCTCAATTGATTATATTGTTAGATTTTTTCTCTATTACGCTTCCATAGTATTATTATTTTTTGGATGAAGAATAAGAAATACATATCACTAAACTAATTCTATATTTAGAAATTTTCACGACATAGAAATTAACTCCTCTTTGAAACGATATAAAGGGAAATCAAACGAAAAAAAGAGAGTAGAGTTTAGAGAATAAAAGATGTTGGAACAGATTAAGGTGCGAAACGTAAATTGAAACTAACTTGAATTAAGACTCAATCGATTTAAAAGATTATGGTTGAGGGTGAGCGTTCTTTTCATAGTTTAACCACATGTTTAATTAAAACTGGGGAAAATTCTTTAAAAATACACAGACTCAATTTCGCTTGCTAATAAAATATATGAACTATTTTGGATCCCCGTTTAATACATGAACTAATTTTCGTTGCCAATTAAATACACAAACTTTCAAAATTCATAGTTTTTTCAACACGTGTTTAATTAGACTCTAACGTCGTCAATACTTCCGTTAAATATAGTTAACGCCGTCAAAAACGATGTGTAAAAACTGCGAATTTTGAAAGTTTGTGTATTTAATAGACAACGAAAATTAGTTCATGTATTAAGCGGGGATTCAAAATAGTTTGTGTATTTTATTTACAAATGAAATTGAGTCTGTGTATTTTTAAAGAATTTTTCCTAGTTTTAACAAGTACTACAGCATCTGCAGCAAATCCAATTAAAAATGAGCACATAAAAGAACAAAATCAAACTCAACATCAAGCGCGGGGTTCCGCTCCTAGTATATGTAATGACTAGAATAACTCATAAACTTTTGCAATTATTAGACTAATCTGTAGGGTGAATGAAAGTACCATCAAACCCCTTGACATAGAAAAAAATTCCCTAAATTTCTCTCAACTTCATTAACGGCGATATCTGCTCAAATATGTCAACCGCGGGGCTGAGCAGGTCTATTGACGATGAATCTCTTGGAGTTCCGGCGAGCTGCGTGAAGAGGAGTCTCAAGCCCCAAATCTTCGAAAATAGATTTAGATGGGAAACGGAAGAAAGACTTTGTCTCTTCGACAGATCGAACATCGCCAGAGGAGAAACCATAGGACAAGAAACACGATCACCACCACCACAGCAAGCACCGTAAGAAGAGCAAGAAGGCGTCGAGAGACCAAGTTAAGGTGTCGCACATCCTGATCAAGCATCAAGGTTATCGTAGGAAGGCATCGTGGAAGGATCCAAAAGGTAAGATCATTATGACTACTACCAGAGAAGCAGCCGTCGAACAGCTTAAATCGATCCGTGAAGACATCGTCTCTGGCAAAGCTAACTTCGAGGATGTGGGTACTCGTGTTTCTGATTTTAGCTCTGCCAAATGCGGCGGCGATCTAGGTTTGTTCCTCTTCTCAAAATATCAATTTCATGGATGTTTGCAGGATGATTCAATATTGATTTTAATTTGGGTTCTGCTGGATCTTTGTGTAGTGAAATTGATCGTAGAGAGAAGACATTGGTGAGTTTAGATAATTCAACAGTGTTTAGAGTATACACTTTCTTGCTTGATGTATCATCTATAGTGCTCATTAATCTTACTGATGGCTGCATCTGTCTGTTTAGATCATTCACCAATGTTTGGAGTATACACTTTCCTGCATGATGTATCTAGAGTCCTCATAAAATTTATTAACGTGTAGATCAGCATCAATGTTTATTATATATAGTTTCTTGATTGATGTATCTCTAATGCTCATAAAGGTTACTAAGTGTAGATCAGCACCAATGTTTAAACTATATTGTTTCTTGCTTAATGTATTTATAGTTCTCATTAATCTTACTTACTTCTGCTTTGTCCATGAATCTTACTACTGTCTAGTGTCTACTTGGATCATCACTAATATTTTAGAGTATGAAGCTTCTTCCTTGATGAATCTGTAATTGGTTCTCGTGATGTATCTATAGTTCTTACTGATGTTATGCTTAGATCATCGTTGACAATTAGAATTGGAAGTTCTTGCTTGATGAATATGTAATTGATGCTTAGAAATCTTATGGGTGTGTACTTATACTTCTCTAAAAGTTTATTTCTTGATAATTCGATCTATAGTTGACTGCTCATAGATCTTATGCTAAAAGTGTTCATTGTTGATTGTACCAACTTGGTTCAGGTCTCTTTGGGGAGGGAAAATGCAGAAGCCGTTTGAGGAAGCAACATACGCACTAAAGTTGGGAGATATAAGCGAGATTGTGGACACAGACAGTGGAGTCCGTATCATAAAAAGAACAACTTGATCTGTTATCCCCTTCAGATCTCTGTCATGTAACAAACAAAACATGAACTGAGAAGTTCTTTTAACAAGCAAGTACGACAATGAGCTTACTATTATAAGGAAAAAGCAGTGGGTTATTATTATTATAAAACTATGAGCTGTTAACCTCTACCGTAACTAAATGAAATGTAATGTAACACCAAACACAAATGACTAATGTGTAAATCTAATGTAATACCACTAAATGTAGCATCATAAAAGGGGGTAACTTGATAAGAAAGAAATGAAGGAAAGATGACAAGAGTTTTTAAAAATTATACCTAATTTTAATCTTAATTACACTAGAAATAAACTAGATTAAAAATTAAAGTAAACCAAGTTTAATTCAACACTAAATTAAGTTTAATTTACAAAAATCCAAATTTCTATCAAAAAAATCTGCCTCAACATAAATTAAAAGTCTGCCACAAATTTAAGTCGGATATATAACTCTGCCATAATAAAATAAATTGAACATTAAAAAATAAGTTGAACACAAAAATCTACCATTTATATTAAATCTGCTATCTCATTCGTTAGACATATCCTTAAAAATATATTTTCAATTCAAATCAGATAATTAATTCAGCTGTGAAAAAAATCTGACGTTTCAACGAAAATCTGATACCACTTTAATGGTAGATATTTTTTTCTAACTAGATTTGATAAACAGACTTATTATTGGTAGTTTTATTTCTTTGAAAATAAATCTGCCAACGATCAAATAATAAGGGCACTTTAGTAATGTTATATTTTGTTATAACTATACATAAGGGCAATTTCGATCAGAAAAACATTCTAATAATTTTTATAAAAATATGAGTCATTCTAGTAATAACATAATTAATTTGTGTCATTTTAGTAAACTTTCCTCTAATTTTACAATGTGGTTATGGACGCCAAAGCAGGTGAGAAAAGAGATAAATAGCTGGTGAGGTTGCTTTAGGTGAGGGTTTCACTCAACACAAAGCAGAGATGAGAGAAGACAGGTGGCGACCTGTTCACCACTCTCAGCAACAAAGCAGCTGACCTTTCCCTCACATGAAGAAAGCTGAAAGAAGCGAAGCAAATAGCTTGTGATTTGCACATGACTTTTAATGTGAAAGCAGGTGAGCAAGCAGGCAGGTTGACTGGTGCAAGTCACATTTCTGATTTACTTAGCAAGCAAACTGAAGAGGTAAACGCAGAAAATATTCCTCGTCCTTTAGTTCTCATCCTGCTTTAACATAATCTCGTCCAGCTTGAATATAACTTGGCCATTATAATTAACACTCGACCAGAACTTTCGAAGTCACAAGACAGTCCATCAAGATATCAATTCACATGGACAATTTTTATTTTTAATTGATCTTACGGAAGTTTCTAGACCAAAATCCTACCTTTCATGAGGACCATTATAGGTCATGTATCAGTCTCCCTCTTGATCACCCAAAAACAGTCTCCTCTTGCATTCATGCACATCTCTTTGATTCTTTAATCCGCACATCTCTCCTTTTATCCCTGTCTTTCATTGTCTTTCAGGGTGTAGAAGGAAGCCCTGGCATGTCTGCAAACCCACAAACTCCTCTTCTTTTTATAGGAAGAAGGGCAGTTTCTTTCCCAAGGGTCACACTTCTTCGGCACCATTTCTGACCATTGATTTACTTAATGGCCCATAGCATCCCTTAAGTGATGGCGGTTAATAACCGCCTATATACAGGCCTAACTTGGGCTTAGATCCTTTTACCCAAGACCATGGACTGGTCGCATGGAGCCCTTGGCCTATGACAACCTTGGGTCGACCACACGCCCAACTACGGCCCGAAACCGGACCAACTGCCCAAGACCCGAACATTCAGTCCAGATGAGTCGAGTTGACTCCCATCTGACCCAGATGAGTGAGCTAGTCCATCCAGCTGATAGAGCTGATACACTATTCTTAAGCTCCAACCAAGCTTTGCCCAGCTGGTCTAGAATCATGCGCGCATTGCCTAGCTGCCATACATTTCGTCCAGCTCCTTTAATCACATTTCCTCCTTTATTTGGCTAAGCTCCATCATATAAATGGAATTCTACTTATTATTAGGCTGTGCAACGCTTTCCTTTAGGTTGTATGACCGGATTGCTCGTTCCCTCGTAAGATGGCTAGTCTCGGGCGATCTTACTTAGGATCGGGGACATGACATATGGTCTCTTAATTACACTAATGTTGATCACTATTAATTATATTGATGGCCAAACAAGTGAGAAGGCAATGATTCATGATGTGAGTAAGAAGACTCGTGGTCCATATGTTTTCTAACTTTTTGAAGAGTCGTATCACTTCATATCTGACAACTTACCATAAGATGGCAATATTCCAAGATTCTTGCAACTTATTATATTAACGTATTGTTCTACCTTTCTATCAGTTTATTGATCTTAAAAAGTGACTTGCCTAAGATGGTGATATTAGTATGATCGATTTTACAAGACCATCGGTTTGTAATCTCCATCAGTCGTAATATTATGTATGTAATATGTTTCACAACTCAAAGTATGTCAATGGTACATACACTACAAGAAATAGAGGTGTTGCTAGCAGTTGAGGATACGGTTTTTTGTCTTTCTCCTATGGTTGATATACACTTAGTTATAGATAGCATTTGTACATTTGGAAACACTATGATAGAGTGGTACATTTGGAAACACTATGATAGAGTGGTACATTTGGAAACACTATGCTAGCATATGGTTTTAGTTATACGTTTATATTTAGTAGCAAAATATAATTAAAAACGCTATGTTTGGTTGGTTGAAATCCTAAACTCTAAGCCTATTTTGAAAACTTTAACTCAAATATTTTTTATACTAATCTTTTATCATAAGATTAATTCAAATTTTAATATTTTTGAAAATTAAGTTTCAATTCAAATCTTAAATCTAAACCTCCAACCCTAAACCCTTAACAACTTCTCAAATTCTAAACCTTATATCCTATATCTGACCATCATATTATAAACACTAAATTTTAAATCAAAAATCTAATATTTTCAAGTTCTAATAAAATAAAAACTAATAGGTAATACTTATAAAAATATAATATTTTTACATTTACTTTTTAAACCTTAAATCTAACCTTAAAACCATATAGACGAACCTTTAATTTAAAATCTTATACTTTAAATCTAAAATTCAATATTTCTTATCATTAACTTTATAAATGTAAATGATAGTTTAAGTTTTTTATATAAAAAATAAGGTAAACAATAATTTTTTTTTTAAAAACAACTATTAAATAAAACAGTTTTTGATTGGTTAATCTATGACAGCTGATTGCTTTTAATACAACTCACTCTTTTGTTAATCATTTCCTTCATTCTCATTGATCAATAAATAAAACAAAGAGAAAATATTTATCAATGTTAAAAACAGGATGGTGAGGATAACTACTATATTTGATCTCCACCGTTGATATAATTCAATCTAACATACAAAAATAATTCACTTTAATATTTTTTTCTTGCATTATCTATTTCATCTTCTTTCTCTTGATTTCTCGTCTCCTCCTCTCTCTCTCATCATCTCTTCAATCATCTTGGTCACAATATCTCATCTGAAATCCTCCTCTCTCTCATCATCATATCTTTAATCCTCTTGCTCAGGATATCTCATCTGAAATCCTCCTCTCTCATCATCTCATATCATGTAATCCTCTTCTCTCATCACCTCTACAATCCTCCTCTCTCATCACCTATTTAATCCTCATATAACGATCTCTCAAACTCGCCGTCAGTCATCACAGTTTAAAAATCACCACCTCTTCTCTAGTCTGGAAGCCACCATCACCATGAAATCGCCTCCTCCTCCTTGGTCTGTCTCTGCTTTCGTGTTTATCTTCTCTTCATCTTTGATATTCTAATAAAATCTATTGTTTTTGCTTATAGATCTGGAATAATGATGAAAAAAAAGAAAAAGATATACTACTATAATTTAGAATTTTTTTTATATAAAATGTAAGGTTTAATTTGCTACTAGTTTATTTATTGAAATCGCTGCGTTTTTATTTTAGACAATACAAAAAAGATGTGATGTTGATGTATAGTATAGTAGAGTAGAGTAGGGGCAGATCTAGACAAGTGGATTAAGGCAGTGGATTGTGCATTCACCATCGCGGGGTTCAATTCCCGCCGTTCGCCCGTGATGCCCGGGACCAAGTTATTATGATTTATTTTTCCGCCTTTGTATTAAGCTTCTCTATTTTTCTTAATAAATGCTTAGCTACAAAAGGATTTTTTTTAGTGAACATGTCACAGTTAATTAACTCCTATTTTTTTTTAAGACAAAGAAAGAAATTATATTTTCTCTCCTATATACTACGGCGATGAAGAATCAAAGTCTCACTATATTTTTTTCCTTTTTGTAGTTCTTCTTCTAAGCTCAGGATAACCCCATGGGGTTATGGAATTTTTTTCAACCAATTGGAGCCCTCCCTTCACCACCTCCATGGGGCGGTTGACACGGTTCATAACTGCTCCTCTTACTATAGGACGTTTACCTAGCCAACATTTCGATCCGGCTCTACCCAAAATTTTCTGGGTTACCCCAACTTTCTCATTTGTTCGATTGTTGCTGAGAAGTTTTTGGATATCAAACGGACCTCTCCAGAAATTAATTTTATTGTGGCCAATTTCCCCTCTTTTGCAATCAGTTTCGCAACAGCACCCGCTGCTCTAGCTAATTGTCCACCCTTTCCAAGTGTGGTTTCTATATTATGTATGGCCGTGCCTAAGGGCATATCGGTTGAAGTAGATTCTTCTTTTTGATCAATGTAAACCCCTTCCCAAACTGTACAATCTTCTTCCAAAGCATACAGATTTCTGGATGTAGATGATGATATCTATACAGATGGATCTTATATATATCGTAGAATTCTTCTATATATGGTGGAAGTACCACACAAGTGGATATATAGGAATCAAAATCTGCCGAATAACTTATGTTATGATCTTCTATATCCAAGATCTTCATGTTCCGTCATCTGGCTTATGTTCTTCATGTAGCATTCAGACCGAATGACTCTATGAAATTACGTCAATACTTCTACATATTATGGGTAACGTAGGGGAAATCTCTATTTTGCCCCGGAGGAATCTTTAGAATTACCACTGTTTAGCTTTCTATTCGCCTCTGACCATCAAATGAAATGTGAATAACGGATTTCCAATTGTTTGAAAAACTAGATCAGAATAAAGAATCAAAATTGATTCTAAAAATGAGACAAACAAAAAAGGGTTGGAGACTACTCAATAAAAAGAGTACTTAAAGATTCCATGTTGAGATATTTGAGAGTTATTTAACTTGAGTTACGAGAGTAATGTTACGAACGCATTTTATGAAAAACATAGCAACGGTTTCAATAATGGCTAATTGATTTATGTTTGAATTTTATAAAGAGAGCTAACTTCCTTCCATTTTTTTCTTGAGCCGTACGAGGCCAAAGCCTTTTATACATTTCTCGGGATGAGCAGTTTATCGAATTGTTGCAATTGATGTTCGATCTTGAAGAGAAGGAAGAGATCTTCGGAAGGTGGGGTTTTATGATCCGATATCTAATCAAACTTATTTAAATCGTCCTGCAATTCTAGATTTCTTTGAAAAGGGCGCTCAACCAACAAGAACATTTCATGATATTTCAAAGAAGGCAAAGACTTTTACGGAATTAAGTCTTAATAAAACGAAATTGAATTAATGAACTATATAAAAGAGGATGTGAAAGACTCATATATAGCTTGGTATCAAATTTGATCTACTCTTTTCTTTCCTCCTCTTTCGTTTTGGTTATATTTTTTTATTGATTAAACTTTCCATTTATTATTAGTATTCTTCGTAAAGGTATGAAAACTTAAAAATATCCTGCTAAAAACTACCATGTTTTTTAATAATAAACAAATTTATTAATATAGTTTTGGAGCTATAGAAATTCTAAATTTTGTATAAATACAAAATTTTATTGTATAGAAAGTAATACTGTATAATAAATAATATATTATTCTGAATAATAATATATATATATATTAATATATTACTTTCTAAATATTTATATTATAGACAGAAATACCCTAAAATAGACCAAAAAAATTTTTGTCCCAAAAATAACACTTAAGGAGAAAAATGATCAAAATACACTTTATTAAAGGGTGTAAATATACATTTATACCCCATGGGTTAACTAATCTAAACTTATAGTTTAGAGTTATGGGGTGGAATTTTGGAGGTGAGGTTTAAAATAAAAAAAATTAAATTTTTAAAATAAAAAAGTCTATTTTGGTCTTTTTTTTTCTTAAATCTAATTTTGTGACAAAAACTTCAAAAATGTTTATTTGAGAGATTTTCCCGTTATAAATATATATATATTATTTTATATGAATAACTTTATATATATACATATTATTATATGAATAATGAAAGGTTATAAAAAGGGTCTAAAAAGTATATATATATATATATATATATATATATATATATATATATTGAGAGCTTAGTTTTCTTTCATTGTATGAACTAGCGAACCCTCGGCTAACCTTTTAATTTATTTTTCATATTCTTTTTGCTATATTAAAATTTCACAATCATATTGACAACAGTGTATGGACAAAATATAATTCTCTCATAGAAAAATAGATCTATTTATCTCGGACGCACACATGACTGGATTTTTTTTTATTCTGATTGTATCTACATATTTGCAGTACTTTTGGGGGCGGGGGAGGGGTCGCTAACTCAACGGTTAAGTGCTACTAGCATCTTTTACACATTTGTATGTAGAAAATGATTTGTCCAGGTCTACGTCAGAGTTTGCAAGACAACGACTAGTCCTGAAAGGAATGAACGGAAAAATAGGATGCCGTATCAAGGGAGAATTCAAATAACATTTTTTTGCTTTTCTGGTCTATACAACTTTTTCGGTGTCGGAAAAAAAGAAGAATTCCAATTTGGGTTCAGTGAATAAATATAAATGGATGAATAAAAGACAAGTTTTCCTTATTCAAAGGAAAAAGAAAGAAATGAGCTTCCATTCGTACTTTGAAAATTACCCGATCTAATTAAATGTTAAAAATAGATTAGTACCTAATACGGGTATGGGAAGGAATTTTTTTCTTGCGTGTTATTATCTATTTTTTCGTGAGTCCTAATTATTTTTTCCCTAGTCCGTTTGGGTTAGGTTAGAGATGGATGTGTAAAAGAAACATTATATTGATAATATATATATATATATATTCCAAAATCAAAAGAGGGATTAGGTTAAAAAAATCAAAGATTTCTAATGATCTTGTTTTGTTATTCTATAAATATAACAAACAGAAACCTATTAAATATAGAGAATCCGGTTAGCAGTCTACCTGTTTATGAGGTATTTATTCCTTTCGTAATCTAATGTCTTATTTTGACTGTGTCGCACTATGTGTCATTTCAAAACTCAAGAAAATAAAGACTTTTACATCTAGTTCAAATCGGCTTTCAAGCCAAATGGAGAAATTCAAGGATATTTGGAGTTCGATGGGGCTCGGCAACATAGTTTATAAAAAAGTGAATTATAATTCTGTATTACAATAATTTTTATACATATATTAAAAATAGAACAAAGATTTACACAACAAAATTACTTAATATTAATTATAAACATAGAAACAAATTATTTGGGTTTGGTTATTTCAAATTATTATTAATTTATGGAATTTAATGATTATCTTCCAGCACACTAAGTGAGCTTTTTCAAGAAATATTATTATAATTGAATTTTTTTTTACATATGAAGTGAAGAAATTTAATAATTTTTTTTCTAATACAATCTATCAGTATTTATTAATTAAATGAGCACTCTCATACGGATTTGAAACATTAAATACAAAAAACAATTGAAAATAAGATAAAAATAGTTGCGTTTAAACTTTTGAATGTCTGTTTTGTTTGAAAATGATATATCATAAAATTTGAAAGAAACTATCACTCGATATGGAGTATGAAAGAATATAATAATAAATGTCTTTGAATCCAATTATAACACTAAAAAACTTTTTTATTTTTGAATGGCAGTTCCAAAAAAACGTACTTCTATCTTCAAAAAGCATATTCATAAAAATATTTGGAAAAGAAAAGGATATTGGACATCGTTGAAAGTTTTTTCTTTAGGGAAATCACTTTCTACAGGTAATTCAAAAAAAAAATTTTGTACAACAAAATAAACAAAAAACACTTGAATAATTGGAATTAGCCTAACGTAAAAAAATTATTTAGAATAGATATAAAAATCAATAAGAACCAAAAGAGAACAAATATATATATATATATATATATATATATAAGATTCCTATTGATTTTGTAAATTAAAAAGGGTTATTATTTTCCCCATCAATAAAATAATAAATAAAGATCTTGTATTTCCTCTTAGCTAGGAAATACAAGATCTTTAAGTGAAATCATTAGGTTCTTGAAATTAATTTAAGTCAAAAATTTTCACTTTATACCTTTATGAATTATTATTTCTCAGAATTCTTATATTCTTTACTTAGAATCAAAGTTATAAAAACATCTATCCACAATAAGGGAATATTAGATAATAATAATAAGTAATAATATATGATATTTTTGAAGTCATCAAAAAAACTTATGTTTGTACAATATAAAGATGCATGAAAATAGATATTTTGACAATTATTGTTTTCATTTATCTTGAGTAACTTAGGCAAATTTTAGTTAAACATTCTAAGGATTTTAGAGAAGTTTTATTTTATAGAAAAAGCATTTTTTTAGTAACAAAATCAATTGTAAATTCCATTAAATTGGCTTCTTTATTTAAAATTTTAATCTCGATGATTTAGTATAACATTGTTATTATTATTTTGAAAAAGTAGCCACTATCGTGAAATTAGTTGACATGCTGATATTAGGAAGCAGTGCTAGAGATATTATAATTTTTATAGTCAAATTAATACCCGACTTTTTTTTCTAAAATCGGGTAAAACCTAGTACTAGTTTATTACTTTTTATCAAAAAATTTATGATTTTTTTTTTTAATTTTTAGAGCATATATTAACTCATATATCTTTTTCAGTGGTTTCAATTGTACTACTAATTTATTTTTTAACTTTATTAGTTAACTTAGATGAAATCATAGGATTTTTTGATACATCAGATAAAGGAATTGTAATTATTCTTTTTGGTATAGCATGATTATTATTGACGCGTTGGATTTATTTAAGACATTTTCCAATAAGCAGTTTATATGAATCATTGATTTTTATTTCATGGGCTTTTCAATTATTCATATAGTTTCCTATTTTAATAAAAAAAAAGAAAACATCACTTAAACGCAATAACTACGCCAAGTGCCATTTTTATTCAGAGTTTTTCTACTTTAGGTCTTTTAAATAACATGCCTCAGTCTGCAATATTAGTGCAAGCTCTCCAGTCCGAGTGGTTAATGATGCACGTAAGTATGATGATATTAGGCTATGGCGCTCTGTTATCCGGATCATTATTATCAATAGCTCTTCTAGACATTACATTTCTCAAGGTCTTATCTACTTTTGGAAAAATAATATGAAAATAATTTTTTTATTAAATGAATTATTTTCTGATGTACTTTACTACATAAACAAAAGAAATTCTATTTTATTACAACAAAACATTAATTTTAGTTTTTCTAGAAATTATTGTAGGTATCAATTGAAGTAAGAGTGATTTTCTTGTTTTTCTCTAAAAAAACGAAAAGGCTAGAAAGAGGACATTCTTTAACCCGAATCGTAGGTATATGCTATATCATAGTACATCATAAATTTCAGAATTATATGTATGTCCAGTTTTTTTTTTTAAAAGATAGATTTAAAATAGATTCATCGTTACTGCTCAGAAGAGCACTAATAGGTAGGGATGACAGGATTTGAATCTGTTTTTGTACCCAAAACAAAGCGCTACCAAGCTGCGCTACATCCCTTTCAATTGGTTTATAGTGTCATTGTAGACAATATCTATCTTGTTTTCCACATCTTGTTATAACAAAGATATATATAATAAAAATACTTTTTAGGCAAATCCTAAAAGTCGTTTCCATTTTCAAATGGAATCTATAAGATCGTTCTAGTAGACAATATTTAAATTCTAATTTTGAAAATGGGGGGTTACATATACAAATACAAGAACTTCTTAACTACATGTACATCTATATAGTAATACAAAAAAGAAGAAAGAAGGAGGATTTCAAATGCGAGATCTAAAAACATATCTTTCCGTAGCACCGGTACTAAGTACTCTATGGTTCGTTTCGTTAGCAGGTTTATTAATAGAGATTAATCGTTTATTTCCAGATGCATTAACATTTCCCTTTTTTTAATTCTAGTTATTAACATGAGAAAGGATAAAAAAATTTAGAGATACGATCAACGATCGGGGACTAATCCCCCCTTTTCTAATTATTTTTATTCAAAAAGGGGATGAAAGGTCATAAAAACGAGGATTCGGGATCCAATTAAAAAAAAAGTGTTGCTAGGGAAAGAGTATCCTACGAGATACTTAAAAATATACTGTACAAAGATTTTAAATAAAGTTTTCAAAAAAAATCATTATATTACTTATTATTTTATTTTTATTTAATTACTAATTAATATTCATTGCAACGAAATATTTAAGACATCTTTTTAGTTGATTAACAGGCTCTTTTTTTTGTTCTTGTTCTTTATGGATCCTGAAATAAAAATAGAAGATTGGGGGTGAATCATCAATCCAAAGGAGGTTTCATAGCCAAAGGTAAAGATGTTCGAGTAACAATTATTTTGGAATGTACCAGTTGTGTTCGGAATGACATTAAGAAAGAATTGGCTGGAATTTCCAGATATAGTACTCAAAAGAATCGGCATAACACTCCTAGTCGATAGGAATTGAGAAAATTATGGCCCTACTGTTATAAACATACAGTTCATGGGGAAATCAAGAAATAGATCAAATTCAGTGCTTGTATGCCAAAATTTATTTTAAGAACATGAATAATGATAGTATATACGTATTATTACATATATATATATATATATATAAACAATAAAATAATAGAAAGAAATCAAATCATATATTCTTAATTCTATATAGAATTGAAACTCTATCTTATATAGTAATAGAGATATTTTTTATTTTGATCCGATCAAAATAGGATTTTAGAGGTAAGAAATAAAAAATTATAAATAAATCTAAGCGACCTTTCACTAAATCTAAACGATCTTTTCATTGGCGTTTTCTTTCGATCCAATCAAGGGATCGAATTGATTATAGAAACATGAGTTTAATTAGTCGATTTATTAGTGAACAAGGAAAAAAATAGCCAAACGGGTGAATAGAGTAACTTCAAAACAACAACGATTAATTACTATTGCTATAAAACAAGCTCGTATGTTATATTTGTTACCTTTTCTTAGTAATCAGAAACAGAGCCCTAGAACTACTAGCCTTAGAAACAAAAAAAATAAGACTTATTATTCAATTGAATAACTAATCTAAAGGAATTAAAAAGAGGTTAATATTATGTTCGACAAATCCAATCAAGAATCAAAATTTGATTGTTACATCTGTGTCTGTCATAAAAAAAGAGAATCGTCGAAACGAAAAAAAATAATTCTTTTTTTAGCGACTGTATACCCCCGTTTTGTTTTGACGACTTTTTTATAATACTAATATATATTCTACCCTCCCCGAGCTTATTCTCCTTAGAACTCTATTTCAAATATTTTAGTGGATTTCTTCCAATCCCCTAATTTTTATCTCATATTAAATCGTATAAAGACAAATCCTATTTAATAGAGCTATTTGGGCAAGTATTTGTCGATTAAGAAGTAATTGTTTCTTGTACAGATTGTGTATGAATTGGTTATAACTATAGAATACCTCTGTTTCGTGAATTACGGCGTTTATTCGAGTGATCCATATACATTGAAAATCTCTTTTTCTTTTACCCCTATCCCGACGAGCCGAAACTAAAGCTCTTATTCTCTGTTGAGTCATAGTTCGTGTAAGTCGTGAATGCACCCCTTGAAAGCTTGATGAAAATAAATGATGTTTTGTTCTGCGCCTCTGAGCTATATATCCGCGTTTTATTCTAGTCATTGAATAAATCAAACTTTGATGAATAACTAATTCTTTTTGGTTATTCTTTTCCCCTTTACTAGTCATTAATAACCAAACAAATTATTCCAATGTATAAAAAAATCCAATGTCTTTTGCTACTCTAACCTTCACCACCACTATTTTGGCTAGGTATTTTCCTTTGCTTTGAAAGGATAAATTGCCTTGGTACTTGATATAAAAAAAATATAGAATAACTAAAAAGTAGTAAATAGAAATGGATAAATAGTGGGTTCCTTCGTTTCTATGGTAACTTCTAAAACGGTGAGATCCTTTCTATACACCGGAGCTCCTTCTTTTAATTAATCAATACTATTGGTAACTTATCCAATTCACATTCTTTGGCCCTCCACCATTAGTATCCAAGTAATAGGTATTTCACAATGAGATCCACTTTATACAGTAACGGTATTTTATTTTAAAATTGATTTGGACATTTACCCTGTTAGTCCGTTTCTTTTTCAAGAGTGGAATCCTTTTTATTAAAAATGGAATTTCCCCCGCTTAATTTATAAACATTTGTTATCATTGGGGGGTTTTCTATAAAATGGAGTTCCTTGGATTTGCACCAATGTAAACCACAAGTTTCAGACACTGTAGAAGATGTGAATGATCTATCTTTTTGAAATAATGAATTGAGTTCCTCCATTCTATTTTATAACAGGTACTGATCCTTGATATTTAAAAAAATATTGTTTTTGTGTTTCAGTCTACGATCTAAACGAGTCGCACGTACACCCAAGTACATGTTCCTAGTCGCTGAGGAAATCCCCGAAGCGCTGGGGATTTCGTGACATTTCGGATTGGTTGTCTTGTATTTCTAATAAGTTTTTAATGGTTGGCATATGAAATCATATAAATAATGGGCTGGTTTAGATGGGTTCTAACCGGCTAATTCTGAATTACTTTTCTTCAAGATTCTCTTCAATATATATTAATCTGAAACTAAACCTTTAATCTAAAGAGATATAAAATTAGCAATGGTATATTTGTATGAAATCACTTCCATTTTTATTGAACCCCTACAAGATCAACAATTCCATGAGATTGGGTTTTGTTGCTGACATAAAAACATCCCTTTCCATGTCTTCGGATACAACCCATATAGGTTTGCCCGATCTTTGTACATAAACCCTTGTGATGGTTTCGCGAAGTCTTAGTAGTTCTTCCGCTTCCAAGATAACTTCTTTTGTTTGTGCCTCAAAAAACGAACTAGTGTGTTGATGGGTCATTACCCTGATGATATAATAGAAAAGGTTTTTCTATTTTGCAGAATGAGGCGAGATAACCAAAAAACAGAGAAATTCGAATAACCGTACTGGATTTTTTTGTACGTTGCATACGGCTTTACAATGGAATTATGTTTTTGACCTTCGGCGAAAGAAAACAAAATCTTGGTTCTATTATACGCAGATCCACAAATGATCCAATTACTATCCTTCTTTTTGTTTTGAAGAAGTTAAACAAATAGTATGATGGTTCTGTTGGTTTATATATTATTTTTTGATCCATCTATGATTCAACAATCCCAAAGTGTCTTTTTTTAAATAAGATTCTGGTGTGAAAACAAATTTTGTGACGCTGAGATGTGCCCGAATGGCTAAGATATCATTTTAAATACCCCTTTCTTATCTCATACTACTCTTTCAATATATAATCTATTTTTTTAATCTAAAACATTTCATATTGAATTCGTAGTGTCATGCTATTATTACATAACTAATTCATATTTCGAATGGCGAAGCATAGTTTTTTTCTCGTAAACAAAAAAACTCATTGGCACCAAGCATGAGGGAATGCTATACGTTTGGTAATTCTCCTCCGACTAAGATAAAGGATGCTATTGAAGCGGTCAAACCCATGCATATTGTTTGTACATCGGGTCACACAAATCGCATAGTATCATAAATAACTATTCCAGATATTACCCATCAACCAGAAGAGTTTATAAACAAAAAAAGATCTTTGGTATCCTTTTCTATACTGAAATATATCATAAGCCTAATAAGTTGATTCGAGATTTCGGTATCAACCTCATGGCCTAAAAAAAACAATCTTTCTCAATAAATTAGGTTGATTTGAAAAAAAACTATTCCTTAGGAGCACTACATGAACCTTTTGATGCATACGGTTCAACAAAAATTGTTACAAAAAATCAATGTGTCGATTCTAATCCCTCCCCCTTTTTCAGAGAAGGCTTTTCTTTCTAACTTAATAAGGGAAGGGCTTGCTTCCCTTTTAAAAGTAAAAGAAAAAATAAATAAGTTTTAGCCCCTTTTATTAGATATTAAAATTTTAATAATAAAATAATAAAACAATTGATTAGGCCTGTCAGACTAACGTGATTAATTCAAATTTTGTTTACATTGAGATTCAGTTGAAATGGGGATGGTTTTTTCTTGTTCCTGAATGGGCTTCTTCCGTTTTTTTTTTCTGTTTTTTAGGTTTATGCTCTACTCAGTGTAAAAGGAAATTTTTTTCTGATTTTGATTTGCACATATAAGACAAATGAACCAAATACCACGTATTTTTGTTACTACTTCTTCTTTTTTCAATTCATTTCTTTCACATGTCTTCTGTCAAATAGTCAACAAATTTTTAATTATATTAATTGATTTGATCAACAGTTTTAGGTCACCATGTTTCAGTTTTTGTATTTTTAACTGAATTTTTATCATAACTTTCATATCATATTCTTATAAAGTAGTAATTATAAAAAATATTATATATTATTTATCAATTGGATTTTTGCTAAACGGAGCCTTGATACTTAATTTTATTAGTCCGATCACGTAAACCATAAAAACATTTTGATAATCTAATATCAATCTTAATACTCCCTACATTTAATTCTAATTTATTTTTTGCGCTTTGCGTTACAAATTTTTGATAATTTAATTAATATTTTTGAGCGAAACAGAAGATATCTCGATTGAGGGAGAAAATGGAGAAATCCCACATAGCCCAATATATCTGACAACTCGCACTATATGTCAACCCCAAGATGTAACTCCTACTCCAAGACTTCGAAAAGGTGCTTTTGGAATGCCAATAGGCATGAAATGTAAAAAAAGAGATTGAAGTTCTCTATTTCACTTTGATGTGGAAACGTAAGACTCGGGTTTCAATTTGTTTTATAATATTATCCTTTTTCCTACTTTATTAATATTAATTATATTTAAATTAATCATATTTAATACATAAGTTGAATAAGCTAAAATAAAAAATAAAATAAAAGTAAAGAAAGAGAGAATGAATAAAAATTAAAGGAATGTTTTTACAAACGGGCTTCTGAATGATGAACAACAATATCTTTCTTGGTTCATATAAAATATGATTCACCCCCATTGCGTATTGGTACTTATCGAATATAGAATAGATCCGCTTCACTTTTTTTCCTATGAATCGAATTGTACCATTATTACTAACAAAATAAAACAAATATGAATCCTTTCTACGAAATAATAACCTAGAAAGGGGGTCCGTAACATAGTTTTTTCCAATGCAATAAAGTTACATAGTGTCTATTTTTCGTTGATAAAGGGGTATTTCCATGGGTTTTCCTTGGTATCATGTTCATACTGTTGTATTGAATGATCCCGGCCGTTTGCTTTCGGTTCATATAATGCATACTGCTCTGGTTTCTGGTTGGACCGGTTCCATGGCTCTATATTCTTTCCAAGGTTTGTCTATGAAGAGCAGATCTAATTGTACTACTGTCTGTAATTAATTTCTTCGGTGTAATACTAATTGATAAGGCCTCATTGGTAAGTACTACAAGATCTTGTGCACTGGAACACATGGTTATGGACTCGAATCCATTAGTATGAAACATTTTCTTTTCCAAGTGAAATCCCCTATTATAGGAAAGAGTGGAAAAGTGCTTTCGTTGTTGTGGAATAAGAAGCCTTCTTATTTTAATGCATGTATTTAATTTATTCTGGGCTACTAGAGCGGGATCCACTTTTTGGGGAATATGAGTCAAAGCAATAACATTACTATTTCTAGTAGAACATATTTCACAATCCCTGGAGAGAGAGTTCATCAAGAGAGTGAGGGCTAAGTCATTCGACTCATTCACATCAAGATCAAGAATGTTTGGAATCCATATTATGCAAGGAGACATTGGTTTTGTTAATTAGAATTGAAGGGTGATATAAAATTGGTCTATTTCTAAAATCATATCCAAAGTTAGCGCATTCATCATAGTTAGAAGATCCAGCTCCGTATCAAGTTCACGATCAATATCGTTACTAGAATCAATATCGTCACTATCATCAATATATATATCATCAAGAAGAAAACCTTCGGCTTGTTATGCAGGACTTGTTCAGACATATTGTAATGAAAGGAACATAGGAGTTTGTCGCTAGGTATTTGACCAAATAGGATCGTCTGGTTCCTGTATAACCTATCACTAAAATACTTCTAGAGGGGATAGGGCTAAGCGGAGCGAAAATGGTTTTCCATGAGGCGGGAAATGAAAACTATTAGCCCCACACGAATTTTGTGAATAAGTGATTGTCTGATAATGAGCAAGGAATATTTGTCTTTCTGCTAAGTGGGATGTATTGAACTCATAATTCATTAGATACTTTTTATGAATGTCATTTAAGTATCGTAAGTAATTTGTTTCTGATTGTTCAATCATTTGATAACCAGAGTCATTATTTGATAAATGATCACTATGAGTCAGACTCAATAGAATTTTATCAATCTTTTTTATGACCTTAAGGTGGAGAACTGAACCAAAAATTCTCTTTCTTTATCATCAATCGAATCACTGTTCATGACCCATGATTCTATTTGATCATCATTGCAATCACCGCTCACATTTTTTCTTTTTCTTATCAATGAATTGATGTTTATACTTCTATGACTTAGATGTCTCGTATTTCTCAAAAAAGTGATTCGATTGATGGTATTTTGTATGATAATTATGAGATCACAATGAGGAAGAGGCATGAAGACGCGGAAGCACAAAGAGGTTGAAGACGCCAGAGTTAAGAAAATTGGTTTAGTTAGGTTTATTAAATTGTTTTTAGTTAGTAAATAGGTTTAGGTTTAAGCTTCGTTCAGTTTTGGTTTATTTGGTTTAATAACTTTTTTTATCTAATTAGATTTATTTTTAATTTGTAAACTATATTTTTTTGTAAACCATTTTAATTATAACCAAATTTAAGTAGTGAAAATTCTAAATATATAAACCTGATTGAAATTTTAATTATGTTTTTTTAAAATAATTAACTAAAATATATAAAAATAATTTTGATGGAAATAATAAGAAAAAAAGGAAACGTTATTAAAGAAAATTTAATGCATACAATAAGCGCTATAATATGTCACAATACGATAGTAGTACAAAAAATACTATCTAATGTGCATGACCTACTATGACGGGCAATGATACAACGCTTATTAAACGCTATAGTATCGTTAGATAGCGCTTTGGTTTTGATTGATAAACAACTTATTTCGTTTGACTTGGTTATTTCAATTTAACGTATACTATGGGTTTTTTTTGTTTTGATTGATTTTTAGCCACTTAAACAATCATACCAAATTTAAAAAGAGTTTTCCAGTGTCTTATAGAAATTTATACTTTTTATGCACTGATCAGCCATAGAAAATGTGCAATCAACCAGTAAAAGTAGCTGTTAAACTTGGTGACCAATCTAAAAGTATGTATTTACTTTTTGTAGGAAATTTAAATGTATTATCTAATGGAATTTGTTTTTGGTACAAACTTCTAATGGAAGTTTCCTCAGATAATTATCCTATATACTAAATTGATATCTCTTAATAAATCAAAGCAGTCCTTGAATGTCTAGTGGTATATTTTTCTTGCTTGAATGAAACATTATCATTCATTTGTTTAATCACTTGTGTTTGTATTATATCCTTATGATGATAATTTTTGTTTTTGTATTGCTTATGCATATGAATCTTAACAACTACGACGGAAAAGAAAATCAAAAGGCAAATGACTATGAATTGTGTAGTATTTCAGATTCAATACTGCCCGGTAAGTTTGACTGAAATAAATTTTGGATTTGGCAACGAGCGATGGAACTATATTTATCACATTTGATTTGGATAACTATCTTAGTGATGACAAACCAATTAATGATGTTGGTAACACTGATATTTTAAATTTAGAAAGTGAAGAGACGTGGATCAATGGTGATTATATGTGTAAAAGAGTGATATTAGGCCGACTAATCCACTTTTTTGTGCTTTGTATTCTCAAGAAAAAGCTTTTAAAATGTTTTGGCCGTCTTTGGAGAAGAATCACAAAGCATATGTGATGAGGTATCAAAATTTTACCATTGTCAAAATCTTACACTTCCAAATGGTGGACTCCAAGCCTATGGTTCAACAAATTGAGCAAATTCACTCATTCAATTGCGATTTGAATTCAGAGGATATTTCTCATTGCAATATTTTTATTGTAAACTGTTTGATAGAGAAGCTTCATGTAACTTAGGTGAATTTCATGACTGATTTGAGGTGAATTCGAGGTAGGTTAACATCTTTGGATGATATACTCAGCAGGATAATGTTTGAAGATCTAAACAAGACTGTCATTAAAAATCATCCGTGTTCTATTCCACATGTCAAGTTACAAGTCAACGCGAAAACAGTGTTAAAAAAAAACTCGAAATGAATTAGTCACAAAGGGGGAAAACATTACCATGTTTAATATGCTTTAAACTTCTATAGTGAAGTTCCAGTTTGTTGTTGTTCCTCTTTATTTCCAATTAATATTTTAATATCTATTAATTATTTCCTTATTTTCTAATTATTTATAATGGTTTCATATTTTTTTACATTAAAACACCTACTATTATAAAATAAGGTTCGATTTATTTGGAACAAAATAAGAATATTAATATTGTCTATTGACAAAACATAAATGAATCAATAACGTCAATCATGCCAAAAAAGTGTTTTCACCGAGAGAAATGTTTGTTGACCCTTTAAATAGTTTTTAATATCAAGAGTAAGCAAAGAGAAAATAGTTTTTAATGCAAACTTCATTATATATATGAGTTGAGTGTAGTCATATTGAGTATAGACTTTCTATATTTTTCTCTTTCATATTCTATTGAGACACTTTTGTTTTAGGACATCTCCAACCCACTCTATATTTTTCTCCAAAATAGTTTGGAGAAAGGAGTGATGAAAAAAAAACTACAACTCTATTTATGGAAAACAATTGTTCATTACTCCATTTTGGAATAAAATACGGAGTGGAGTTGACGATACTTTATTGATATAAAAATATCATATCTCTTTTTCAAAGGTAAGTCTTTTGTTAATTTGTTATATTATATCATTGCATGGACAACCATGTTTTGTATTTTTATATATTTATATTAACAGAAACGTTACTTTTTTAACATCGTATTCAACGAACATATTTGGGATATCGGTGATACAATTTTCGTATTAAAATTATAGAAGCTCTAAGCAGTGTTGCATTTATCTAAAGACATTTCACCGTTTTAATATATTGCGTTCATTACGATCTTCATATTTGAGCATATACGGTAGAAACAACACATTAAAGTGCATATTTAGGTTATTTATGAAACACTTCTGTATTTTAGGTTATATTTATAATTGAGAATGATATATTTTCATACTAAATATAGCTATTTGTATATTTATAATTTATTAGATTTCCTAAAAATTTTACGATATTTATAATCAAATATTTAATATCGAGTAGCTAAGATATTATTTACATAATTTGTTTTTTTTTGTTTTCCATTTACCCTAATTTTTCCAGTATATAAGGTCCTTATTCCATTCATTGATTACACAATTATTATTAAAGCTATCTTTTTTCCTCAAGGGTTTGACTATCAATCTATGAATGTTTCATTAAGAGTCTAATACATCAAAAATGGATCGAGAGGAATGGATGTTCGGTTACGATTATCATATGATATTTACGGATGCAAATGTGAGTATTGTCATATACATACAACAAAACTATTATTTATATTATATATTATAAAAATCTGATAATCATAATATTTGTTCTTATAGGGGCATATGATTCGAACAACTATGAAGAATTCTATAACGAGCAAATTCTTTTGTATGCTTAACAACCATTACTGGGTTACACTCTCTAATCTCAATGTAGTCCATTCTACTGGCATTACCAAGGTAACTTGTCATAAGTATCATACTTTTCTGCAACTACTCGTGTTGAATTTTTATTTTCAGAAGAGCATCCGAAAATATTCTCATTCATAAAATACAATGAGTTAAGGATGAGATTAATTGGTCTCAAAATTTCATTCAGTTAGAATTCTATCCTTTTATATTATTAGTTAATTTTCTTATGTTACAATAGAGTAAAAATGTACTCTAACTATTCTTTGAGTTGATATTAGACATATTATGGGCTCTTATATCTGTTGGAAATCTAGAGTGAGAATTTAACCTTAGCGATGGAACATGAAATATCAAACCTATCAGATCTGTATCGTTATCCTTAACTCATTTTAAGTGTAAATTTTAATTATTTTAATTATTTATAGTTTGATGATATTTCTTATTCATTTATATTGTTCCTATATAATCTTATTTTTGTTCAATCTTATCTTCAGCCTCAATCGAGTCAGTTGTGCTGCAAATGGGACAATGGCATACCACGTCAATATATTTTGGTCATCTTATGCTGATGAAATAGTCATTCCCATGCTATGATTTTGGAAGATTGAAATTCTAGATGGTTAGATAAACACTACAAGAAAACATGAGTATAACGACTACGTTTTACGACTAAAATCTGAAGTCATAATTTTACTTCAAATTTACATCCGCTTTATGACAAAATTTGAAATCGTCGTAAAGGAGAAGTCACATTACAAAAAAATTGTCGTAAAGTGGAAGTAATATAACAACTTGATTACGAGGAATTGTACGTGTAGACGTAAAGTAGACGTTAATTTACAACTGCTTTACATCAACTATTTTTCATCTAACTAACGACCAATCAACGAGTAATTTGATAAAAAAATTTATATATGGTTGGTTGAAATGGTTCTAAATTCGTAGTAACGTTCCCAAAATTTTTCCTATATATATGCCTTCTTCTCTCATTCTTAAGAACCACAAAAAATGAAAACAAAGTAAAAAAAAAGTCTCACGGTGGCAATATCTATAAGCTTCGGAGTTGGATATATGCACATAAAGATTTTGCAGGAGTTGTGACAAACGAGTTTCTCAACGAGGCGGAGATATTTATGCACCAGGCCGGAACCACACTCTCACGCAAGAAACAAGTAAAATGTTTTGTCCATGTCGTAAGTGCAAGAATATCAAGTTTGCTCGTAGTGACACATTTTAAAAACATATACTAAATAAAGGATTTACCCTCACATTACTACATTTGGTATCACCATGGAGAGGATGATAGTAGGAATTATGAAGGTAGTAGTAGTAATCAGTTTGAAGAAAGTCGTAATAGAGAAGAACCAAGTCATTTGCATTCTAATTATCCTCAAGAGGATCAAATCATGATAGGATGGATGATATGGTTACAGATGCATTTTGTGAAACAACCTCAGTAGTTGCTGCAGAAGTTGGAAATGTAGCTGAAGTTCTAGAAAATGTAGAGGGGCCTAACTTGGTCGCAAAAAGGTTTTATGAAATGCTAATCGCAACTAATCAGCCAATTTATGAAGGTTGCAGAGAAGCTCTTTCTAAATTATCATTGGCTGCTAGGATGATTATTATCAAACAGATCATAACTTACTTGAAGTTTGTATGGATGCATGGGCTGAGTTGTTCAAAGAGTACTTGCCTGAAGAAAATTTGTGTGCTGAATCTTATTATAAGATTTAGAAACTGGATCATAGTTTTTGCTTACCTTCAAAGATGATCGATGTGTGTATAGAAAACTGCATGATCTATTGGAGGAAAGATGCGGAATTGTGTGAGTGTCGATTTGCAAGAAACCACGATATAAACCACGAGGACGCGGGTGGAATAGGATACCGTACCAGCGGATGTGGTAATTACCTATTACGGATAGGCTGAAGAGGTTATATCAATCTGAAAATATTGCATCAACGATGAGATGGCATATGGAACATATTCAGAAAGAAGGCGAGATCAATCATTCCTTACATGCAAAAGCGTGGAAGCACTTGAATCAGTACACCTTTATTTTGCAATCAACATTCGCAATGTTTATCTTGGGCTGTGCACATATAGATTTAGTATTTTTGGAATGTCTGGAAGACAATACTCACTTTGGATAATCATCCTGAAGCCATACAACCTTTCACCAGAGATGTGTATGGAAAGGGATGTTCTTTTATGAATTTATTGATACTTGGGCCCAAGCATCTGAAGTAGTGACTCGATGTTTTTCTACAACCTCTGATAGAAGAATTGAAGGAATTGTGGTCAACAAGGGTGCAGACATATGATTGTTCAACGAGAGCAAACTTTACAATGCGACCAGTTCTTTTGTGGACCATCAGTGACTTCCCTGCATATGGGATGTTATCAGGTTTGACTACACATGGGAGGCTAGATTGTCCTTATTGTATGGGAAACACAAGCGCATTTCAGCTGAAGTATGGTAGGAAGACGTCTTGGTTTGATTGTCATATGATTTTTTTTCACATTACCTATTCGTATCGAAGAAACAAATCATTGTTCAGGTCTAAAGTGATTGTTCGGGACACCGCTCCACCATATTTATCTGGAGAGAAAATTGAGAAGGATATTTATTATTATGTTGCACAAGAAACCGTCCCCAAAGTGGGTAATTTACATACTCCTGCGAACATGGCTGATGGTTACGGGACACAAAATAATTGGCACAAAATATTATATTTTGAGAACTTCCATACTAGAATGATCTTCTTCTGTGACACAATCTTGATGTGATGCATATAGAGAAGAAATTCTTTGACAACATCATCAACAAATTATTGAACGTCCCCAGGAAGACAAAATATAACAAGAACTCAAGGTTGGACTTGCCTGCATTATGTTCAAGGAGTGAGCTGTATATTAAAAACAATGGGAAAAATTCTGGTTCCCATTTTCAGATTATCAACAGAAGCAAAGGCGACGTTGTTCAAGTGGGTGACAACATATGTGAAGTTTTCCAATTGATAAGTTTCAAATCTATCAAGATGTGTTGAGCAGGGAAAAAATTATTCAGGGATTAAGAGTCATGACTGTCATTTGTTTATGCAATTACTACCTTTTGCATTTGCGGAGTTGCTTACCAATGTTCACAAAGCACTTGAAGGTAACAAACTTACTTCTTGTTGAACTTACTGATCAGATTTGTTAAAAACAGTTATATTATTAATTTCTGTGTATAATATATTTGCAGGTATTGAAGTTTTTTCCAGAGATCTTAGCACCCTAACCTTAACTGAATATGTGATCAGACAACTTCATGAGAACATCTCAATCTTAATGTGCAATTTGGAGAAAATCTTCCCTCACTCGTTTTTTGATGTCATGGAACATCTAGTTCTCCACTTCCCGTATGAGGCATTGCTCTGTGGGCCTGTTCATAACGGATGGATGTATCCTTACGAGCGATCCGTGAAACATTTGAAAGAGAAAGAAATTTTTTTTCCAAGGGTCGAAGGTTCGATAGTGGCTAGGAGTTTGACTAAGGAAACATCTCACTTCACGTCGTACTACTTTAGTTCACAATTTTGGACATGAAAAATGGCTCCTACCAGATATGATGGTGGTGGTGTTTGCCGACATATGTTGTAGAAGGTGCTCCTTAACTGTGAGGGGATGTAATCATTTGAAAGGTAATTAAATCTATTTCTGCAATTTAATATTACCATGTATATTATTATTGTAATAGTTAATTAATGATCATTTGCAAAAACAGTGAGTTCTTTGCCATACTTAATTATTTCGTCATAAGTTTACTTCGCCATTAAGACGACCTACAAATTCCTATAAATATTCACCACCCCTCATTCTAAAGATACAAACAGAAAAAACAATAAACTGATAGATGAGAGGGCACGGTCTACAGAACATTTCTTATCAATTCCTCGTAAAGCCACACGGAGTTGATATGAGTTGTTCTGGTGGCCGTTTCTCTTTAGTTTCTTAGTAAATTGTCCATAATTTGTCGTAACGCATAACCGCGGGTCGTCCTTAGTTCGCCGTAATAAAAAAACGCGGGTCATCCTTATCTAGTCGTAATTTACCTTCTAGTTTACGAAGATCCCCATAGTCTTATATAAACATCAAGAACTCGAAGAAATTTAGTTGCTCCTTAGTCTCTCTCTAACATCTCTCTAGGTAATTTTTTTTTGTTTTCTTATTTTTAGGTGGTTAGTCTAGGATGGAGTTAGATTATGTTTGCATAGTTTTAGGATAGAATTAAACTAGGTTTGCAATTAATTTTATATTTTTTTAGTACTTGATTAAATTTTTTTTAGTCAATTTTTTATACATTATAGTTTACGACGATATGAGTACTCTTGCTCGCGGTAGGAAGAAACTAAGGAACGCTAGGCCCTCGTATGGGTCTACTTTTCTTGGTGGGAATGACGATCCTTCAGCTTCTAGCTCTGGCACTGGATCCAGCCAAGAGTTTGTCCCTGAGAGCCAATCTCAGGGAAGATCCTCGTCTATGTCTCGTCCTCCTGCTCCTTCGTATGAGCCTCCTCTACAGCCTGCTCCAGCTCCTGATGAGCCTGCCCCAGCTCCTGAAGCTGATCTGCCTCCTCCAGGTGTAATCCAGATTTGATGGTGCCACCGGATGCTCCTTATGCTAGGTTTACGATGGAAGACTTTCTCCATATGCTGGGACGAGAAGGTTTAGAGATCATCGACCCCGTCCGACCACCAAACACTTTATGGTAAATTTAATATATTTTTATTATTAAACTTTTAATTGCATTTATTACTATTATATATTATATTCTAATATATATATTTTCAAATTTCGTAGGTTTCCGACGGACAATCGCCTGGGAGGGAGCGTTGCCGATATCATCAAGGCAAACTTCAAGGAACCACATCCGAACTGGTCTCTTACACCGGACCATGTTCGCAGGACTTGGTACAAGTGTTTTGCAATAAGTATTAAATATTATTTTTAATTTATTGTGATGCATTTATTCTTTTTCATGCTTTTTCAGAAAAAATGGAATTGGTCTATCACTGTCAACGAGCAGGTGAATGCAGGGTTCAACGCTAAGGGGATGGCTCGCCTGAATAACATTGTTGGCGATTGGAAGATGAAGTGGAGGGTTTTCGGAGATAATGCAAATCCCATCTTCATCAACGACTACGTTTGGACTGGCCTGAAGGCTTATTGGGCTAGGCCTCCGTCAGTTCGAATGTCCGTCAACTGTCCGCCGCCCGCTTGACGTCTGATCCCGAGGGCAATTTGCCACTGGTCCATATTTTTGTGCAAATCCCACACGTTAGGGTGGTCCAAAAAATTGTAAGTATTTTTTCTTTTATAGTTTATTAATAATGAATTAATATTAAATGCATAATTGATTTTTATTTATAATTTTTATAGGCCGATCGGGAAGGAGCACCACCACTTCTTTCCTGGCTTTACAAATTGACACACTAGCATGCCGATGGGACATTTGTAGATGCTCGAACGGAAAGGATCTACAATGATGTGGAGGCTCGGGTCCAAGAGGTACAAATCTAGTTGTCGCAGCAAAATCCGGAAGCCCCACCGGTCCAGTTGTGCATCAGGAAAAAAATTTTGAGCAGGTAAAAATTTCTTTGGCTTAAATTTTTTTTGTTTACAATTAAACTTTAATGTAATTTATTTTAATAATATTCAGATCATTAATTGAAGGTTGTCCTGAAGAGAATGGGATGGATGGTTGGGGTCAGTACAGTAAATGATGTCCCAAAGGTGATAGCAGCCTATGCTGCAAGAAGACAAGAGGATTATCAGCTCCGGCAAGATTTGATGGCTGCCAACCAGGTCATAGGGGAGCTCCGGAAGAACGACCAGATCAACCGAACCCAGATTAGGGCAATGGCGGGGATGCTAGATCTTATTGCTGACACAAACTCGGAGCTTGCACAGATGTCGTGAAATGTTCAATCGACCATGAAACTCGACCCCACTCCCAAAGAGCAGGCGGAGATAGAGAGCCACACAGATCAACATAATGCCCAATTATTAGATGACCTAAACCTTAACAATTAGGCTTAGGTCGTCTTTTGTATATTTTGAATATTATGGATTTATATTATATTTTTAAATATTTTGAATTTATATATTAGAATTTTCTTTTTATTTCCAAATTCAATTATTTTATAAAATTTATTATTAAAAAATTAATTCAAATTAATAAATTATTTTTTTCTAAAAATTAATAGAACCAACGTAATAGAGTCGTAAAATTTACAACGAATTAACATCGAGATCGATGTAAAGAGGTAGTAACATGTACGACTAACTTACGTCGACCATCGATGTTAATTCGTCGTAACTAATACGGCCTATTAACATGACTTTACCCTCCATTTGTTACGACTATATAACTACGATATTTTACAACTAATTTACGTCCAATAGCTAGGACGTAAGGTTACGTCCACTTTACGATGATTTATGTTATGTCGAATGTGCGACCGATATATATAGTCATAAATCTTACAACAACTTTACGACGATTTGTCCATTACGACGAGCTACTAACAACGAACGTCAAATCGTGGTTACGTAGTCGTAATATATGTTTAATGACGACCTTACAACTAATATTATATTCATTATGCTCTTGTTTTCTTGTAGTTAAACATAGATGATATATGTTTATTCCAATATTTATTATGTTAAGAGTAAGATATAATTGTTGATATTTGTATAGAATATATAAGGGGATTTAGAGAGATTACCAACCTTCTCGGATGCTCTGAGATAATGTTCAATCCACTAATTGTAGCAGTTACTACTTCAAAACAATGCTCTTAAGTATATTGAATTTTTATATAATGATTTTAGCAATTATGTTTAAAGTTTTTTTTTATTTGTGGGAACCGCAATTCGCACTAGACGATTTCCGTAAAATAAGGAAAATTAGGAGACCCCTAATTTCCAAGAGATCCATGATTTCTGCTAAACTAAAAACGTCAAGCAACCAGACAGAGAAAGAAACGAAAATAGCAATGAATGTAAATAAAAAAGGAAGAGTAATAGGAATCTTATTCCAAATCAGTGTTTGAGCGTTACAACGAGGTATGAGCCTTGGCTATGAGAGCTGTCAGCAAGGTCCCTTGTTTTAACAACCTAAGACCTCAAAAACCTAGTTGAGTCGCAACTCGAGTAACAAAAACAGAAAATTGCCTAAAACGCTAAGTTTGCTGTGAGAACTCTGAGTAAAATTTATGGTGCCTCTGCACCTTCGACCTTGGATCTCTTATATTCTCCTTAGAGGCGGTTTTGCCTTGCCGATTCTGCCCTTGGTCAAATTTATCTTCCCGTGGAAATCTTCCATATCTTCCTGATTCTTGTGTTTATCCTTTGGAAACATTACATTTATCCTTCAAGACTTAACATTTGTCCTTTCCTGCAAAACAAGGGTAAACCGTCATAGGATTTGGGCTCGATTTAATATAGAATCGAAAGTGGGCTTTTAGCCGTGCATGAACCCTATCGGCCCGTTTTTATGACTTAGGCGTTTTTACGATTTTATTGAAACGACACTTTCCAAATGACGTCGGTTCGTGGGGAAGCCCGAATCTCCCGTATAATGAAGACAATCTCTTGAGATGTTTAGGCAACCGTCAATTGTCTATACGTTTGATTTTCACTTCTTTCGAGAAATAAATCCTCGTAGTTCTTTTTAAGTAGTAAAGTTCGGGAGATGACTTTGATCGGAAAGAAACGAAGACTAAGTTCGACTTGTTCTCGAAAAGGGGAGTTATAAAGATGGGCCAGAGATGGAATGATCATGCTTGTGGGCCGGTGCGGCCCGTACCTTCAAATGTTTGGTCTAGTCGACGAACCGGCGAGCCGACCGTTCGCGATTGATCTACTCGCCGTTCGGCTAGTAGACCGAGCATGTACGGTCTACTCGCCAAATGGCGTGTAGGCCGAGCTTGTCCGGTCTACTCGCCGTTTGGGAGTAGGCCGTTTGGTTTACTCGCCAAACAGAGCGTAGACCGTGTGGGTTCGGTTTAGTCGAATCGGTGAGTAGACCATTTTGTTTGGTTATGCCGAGATTATTTGAGTGTTCTTGAGGCTTTCCCGGTTCGGCGGATTACTTTTGAAATTTAAGTTCGGTTATGCCGCTTTTTTATTTACAAGTTCTCCTTTCTTTTTTCTCTACAAGAAATCTCTCGAGCGAAGTTTTTTAAGGCTGATTTTGTCGTGACCGATTTTGACCCCAACATTATTGTTTGACAAGATCGAAGAAAAGCAAAAGAAAATGGTTTGAGACTTTATTGTCCACAATCTATGTGTTTTGTTCGAGTTTAGTTTGGCTATTTTTACTCTTATTTATTTATTTTGTGATATTAATTATCATCATTTTAAAAGTTTCTAAATAATCAATAAAATATTTTATCTTAGAAATGAATCATACTAATATAATTGTATGCTTTTTTAACTCATAATATAACCAAACTATGCCTAGAACTCATAATATAACCGAACTATGCATCGTTCGTAAAATTAAACGAGTTAAATCTCCAAACGACAATAGAATAAGTTTGACAAAATTTACGAAACATTTCTCGTAAAGAAACCTCCAAGCGATTCAGCAACCTTCGGAAAATCAAAGAAAGATCATACGAAAAAACTCTCGGAGAAGGAAAGAGATGGACCGAGATCTGAGAAATGCTATGATGGTGGAAAAGACTGCAGAGAACGATGAGAATCACATCAATGAAACTGGTTTTCAAAGCCATATTCAGATGAGAGAATCTACCATGGAACGAGTCCTAGAAATTCAGCATAAGATGAGTGCATACTTGAATCTGTTGTTGGATTTTGTCCACAAAGAGTTGAATTGAAAAATTGAAGCCTTGGACATTCATGTCATGAGGCTAGACACCCAAATTTTTCAAACTGCAAAACCTGTGAAGAAGCAAGGAACTCTAGTTAAAGGGAGGGTTGAGGAAAGCAAGAGACACCTGGCTGATGTCATCTTAGATGATGATTTTGGGGGAAGTGGTCGAGCATGAAAAGCTCTAAGAGGGGACTTTCACATCAAAAGTTCTATGTATGCTGGCAGATTGCACTGGTGTCGATTAACACCATCATTGGAGCGTCGATCGACACCCCTTGAATATTCTGAAGGATCCTATGAGACAGTGAGAATTGTGCGACATTCAAAATTCACCGATCGACACCCGTTTCCTCTATGCCATACCTTGTTAAGACAAAAACCATCAATCAACAACCACCTATGACATATCGAGTGCATTTACCAAGTATTGATGCATACCGCTTGAATGAAACTCGATACTCATATCAGACATCAACAAATCCAACAATGAACACCAATCAGCAACCTGCAGATGCACCAGAAGAAGAGCAATCAACCCCGGCTGAAACCTCTTTCGTTGAGAGTGTCGTTCGACGACATACACCCAATGTTGTTCGACACCTGATGGAGGTTCATGAACCTCTCATGGATCAGCAGGAAACTAAAGAAAGAAAAAAATTCCAGAGAAGAGAGTGAAATCTAGGAAACCCTATGTTCCCAAACACCTCAAGAGAGAAGCTAAAAAGCTGAACTTGATCGATTTCACAAGAGAGTGAAGAGGGTTCCTAACTGCGAACATTTATGAGAGATTGACTCATATAAAGAGATAATACAATCACCATGTGACTGAATCTCCTTCACCCACAACAGAGAACTCGTCCTCAACCAGAGAAGAGACAGCCAATTAGTAGTTTAATCCACATAAATAACCTATCATACAACAAAAAAAAAATACCAGAGTGATTGGTTATACAAAGGAGATTAACACTCTAGTTTGAGACTAATCCTTAAGAAGTAACACAGAACATGGAGTTTGTGTACCAGAGATTAAGAGGATTAAGAATCAGTAAGCTAGAGTTGAGAAGAAAATACAAAGAGCTTGGTGAGTATCTTGACAAGTATTAGGCTGCCATGAGGCAGGAACAGAACCGTGATCCTCAAGAACTCTACATTGTGAACATTGATTAAACACAAGTAAAGAGAAAAGAGAGAGCATGAAACTAATGAGAGAATTTTTCTATTTTCTGTATATTCAGTTTATTTAACAAGAGAGAAGTCTCAGCCTTTATATAGGCATTACAAAATTCGAAAATAAATGCAACAGCTCATGCATGAGTAATTTAAATGTTGGACATGCAAGAGAACATCATTTCCTAGAATAATAAATTTTGTGCACCCAAAGAAGGAGAGCCATTGGAACAGGCATTCCTTGCATGGAAGAGAGAGAGAGAGGAGCTTCTTGTATTTAATTTTCTTATTTTTTTTCAGTCCTCTAGCCAAGCAAATAAACCACTTTTTTGTCTCCTATTGGGCGTGGTTTATCATAAAAATGAGCTGGCATGTATATCTAACTGCTTGGGCCTTCTCCTTATTCTTAACTCAAGCCCATTGCATACCATCTTCTTTACTTTGAACACTCTTGAGTAGTCTTCGGCCTTGGTATGATGACTGCGGCCTTGACTCTCCTTTTCTTCTTCTTATTTGAAGGAGATGATCAGCCTCGTCTTGATAACTTTGGAATCCACCTCTCCTTTCCTTTATCCACTCTAATACTAAGAATATGTTTTTCGAGGATGTCTAGCATCAGTACAGAATGGGTAATTTCATCAAAGATAGCAAAGAGACAAATAAGGACATTGAGCTGTTGTTTAAAAAGGTCAGTCGTAAACCCAAGAAGATACTGAAGAGGGAACAAGATCCTGGGAAGTTTCTAATTATTTGTTGTATACTTGACTCCAATTTCCCATAAGCACTATGCAATACTGGATCTGTGGTCAGCATCATGACCAAAGACACTGTTGAACTATTAGAATTAAAGGTGGAACCTTCTCAAGATAGTTTCACCTTCGTGGATTACTCCAAGGCAAACTCAGCCGGCATAATCAGAGATAGGGGAGTGCACAGTCCCTATGGAATCAGGTTGGAAATCTTCTCTTCTTTATGGAAGAGTTTCCATGGCTACAGTGGGGGCAGTATGTGATCTAAAGAAGAATAAGATGTGTCTGACTAATGTTGATGAAATTTTCTTCTACGATCCTGTGGAGAAGAACACAAATGGAAAGTTTATTTCATGCATAGAGTTGTCTGAAGATCCAGAACCGACAGCTGATTTGAATCACGAGACTGCATAACCAGCATCAGCATCAGCATAAATCCACACTCAGCCATCAGCATTGGTCAACACCCTCTGAATTTCAGAACAGACCAAGATTGAAAAAGCCTAAGTCTAGGGTAGGCCGGAAGAAGAAAAAAAAAAGAAAAAGAATGTAGATGCAGATTTCTTGTCACTAGTTCCTTCGCGATGTAATGAGGGAAGTCTTCAGTATAGAGTGCACTACAGAGGAGGTCTACAGTCTTTTATCAAGGTCAGAGTGTAATGTGATTCAGAGATGAGAGACTGAGGGGATGCTTCAGCAAGAGCTTTTATCACTTGCATCAACAAAATGAGGAAGAGAGATACTGAAACTTGTTTTGGAGGAAGTTCTCAATCTCATTCGGACTAAATCAGATCTCCAGAATGTCAAACTAAAGACAATAACCAAGCGCTCGATGGGAGGTAACCCATATAGGAAATTTAATTTATTTTTTCACAGATTTTCGTATTTGTTTTATTTCAGGCCTTTAAAAATTCGAGGAAGATGAGTTGATATACCAGCATCAATCGACAACCGGCTGGTGTCGTTCGACACTACATCACGAGCATCGTTCACCACTTACCTGTATTGATCGACACTCACATCAGAGAGCAGGTATGACTGTTTCTCCTTGTTTAATTTTTACTTATGATTTATTTTCTTCAACAACCTTAGATTGTATAACACTGCAGACAGTGTTGTTTAAGTATGGAGGAGGTATACTGATATTGTGTTTTATTTTTACGTGTTTGTATTGAGTTTTATAGAGTCAAGAATGTGATGATGATTTTTTAAAATTTTGATTATTATCTAACCACTTTCTAGTACCATTTTTAGATTTACTTATCGCAGAGTGTACTGGATAGAAATAACAAAGTGGATCACTTGCGAATAACATCCAGACTTGCTGGAAATGTATGAGGGAACCAAATCTGACCTCCAACCTAATCAACTTAATTTGCTTGTCTTGGGGCTTGGTATACACTGGATCATATTTTTCCTGCAGGTTTGTATGGTAAAATCATGAGTGTTGCTAGTTCCCCACTCTCTCCCTTCAGAGTAAAAACAATTTGAACATGACTTGGTTTCTACAACCATTAAATCTTGATTCATAGAATTCTAGAAAGAGATAAAGGTCAAAAAAGAAGTGAACATGATCTGGTGTCTATAATCATTAGGGCTTGATTCATGGAAGCATGTCTAAATATCTCAGTCAATTAAAAATGATACCTTTCAAAGAATGGAGACATTGACTGAGAGAAGTGAGAAGAAGAAAGAGAGGAAAGGAACTAGAAAAGACTGCATGCGTGTTCAGAAACATGTTGGAGTAAGAGTCCATGTTTCCTTTGATTGATACTCCGAAGTTAAAGCATGCATCTTTTATATGTAAGAAATGAGGTTAGTAGAAGGGTATGTGAGGCAGGATTAGCTAAGTCGTTGGTTGGATGGTAATGTTGCTAAGCTAGGTTAGAGCACATAAGGTACCTCTAAAGTTGACACTAATGCGATGTGGCTTGCAACATTGTTGAGGTGATGATAGTAAGTTTTGAAATGTGTGTGTCCCTGCATTTTTAAACCTCTTTCACATGACTATTCTATGTTTTGCTTGTCACATGTTTTGCTTGTCATATGTTTTGCTTAATGACAAGCAAAATAATAAGTCTGAGGGAGCTGATATACCATATTTTTACCATTTTTATACCACGATATAAGTCTTTTTTTATAGTCTATTATATGTGTTGGAGTTTGTTTTAGAGTGTGTTCAGGTTCATGTACTTTTGGAGAACTTTTAAGACTTTGGAGCTTTGTGAGATGTAGAACTTCGCAAACGCATCAGAAGTTTAGCAATGGATGGAACCCTTCCCACGGTGCGATTGAACTCATATTTTGACACAAGATATAGATTTGAGTTAGATTTTCAATGCCATCAATTTGAGATCCATATGACAGATATATCTAAATTTATGCTTGTTCTACTAAGGAGTGGTATGTATACCTCGCGAGAGGAAGCTGTCGAGATTTAGAAGGAATGTTGATTGACACCACTGCCATGGTGTCGCTAAACACTGATTTGCATAGACAGGCCCGACTTTTGTTCGAGACCGACTAAAGCATCAAAGCCCCCATATATTACAAGATTTCCCATGGCCGACTTTTAACCATATTTATATGTTTTCTAAGCCATTGTTTAGGCCATACTTTCTATTCTATTATTTTAGGTTTTTCTTAGGTTATGAGAGAAGAGATGAACTCTTTCAGAAATCCTTTTGGAGCTCATTTGGTTTTGTTATTGATTTAACTATTATTTATTCAGACTATGACTTGTGTTATTGCTTTCATGTATGAGTAATCATCTCATTAGATTTAGAGATTTCATGACCTTAATCTCAAACTGATAATTGAATTTCTAGGATTGTTTATAGATTTCTACACCAGGGTGGCTTGTAATACTGGAATCTAAAGTAGTTATAATAGCATGAGAGTGTGACTGATTATTTGAACCTAGAATCATAAGACAATTGGAAGGCACGAGAGTGCAATCAATTAATGGAACTCAAACTCTGTTGGATTTGATACCTAGGCGCATACGAGAATCGGTCTAGGTTTTAGTTGAACATTATAGATATGTACGTTAATGCTTGTCTAAAGAAGTGTCGATCGACACTCAGCCACTGGTATCGATCGACACTCTTCCTGAATTCGCATACAAGAGTTGTAATCACATGATTTAGACAACTGATTAGTAATTGCATGTGAGAGCTGGATTACTTGCTTATTGAATTTGAGTTCTAGAATTGAACATTTAAACCCTTAGAGCATGTTTATTGTTGGGACTTGGTAGAGTCCCTCAAAAAAGTGGGAGCCACGTTTTTTTTGCTGATTTAAAAAAAATAAAAAAGATAACCAATCGCGGGCCGCCACATGTCAGTGGGGCCCGCAAAACAGAGCAAGGGACGCCCCTTAATTTGGCTACCGAAGGGACTGTCCCTTAAGTTTTGGTGGGGCCTTCGAAATTTTGTACTAATTTTTTAGGGGTCCCTAGGCTAAGAGACCCCAATAAACATGCTCTTAGCATCACTGATTTGTTTTTTGAATCTCTTGATTGTTAAATCCCTAGGTCTAACATTTTTCCTTATCATTTATAACCGTTCTATCTATTTACTACTTTCTTTACTTCTTTTATATTGTTTGCCTAAATTGATCTGAAACTCAAGTCTATTGTGTGAAAGATAGAGTCTATGTAAATTCGATCCTCAAGTACATCGGACCTCTTATTTGAGAGAGTACCTTGAAAGTTAATTTGACAATATCAATCAGCTACAATAGCGATCTCAGTAAATACAGAGAGTCAGATGTATCTAAAGAGACAGCATGTGAGACATAGCAGAGCTTTTGAGCATCCAAATTGATTGTTGACACTATGGATGGAGCATCAGAAGCAGCGGTAAATTGTTGAGCATCCAAATTTAGAGGCGCATCTTTTGTTAGAGCAATGGAAACAAGACGATGGCATCGCCATCGCTGGAACATCCAAAGCAGGTCAGACTTCATCAGCCAAAGCTTCTACTGTTAAAGTTTTATGTTTTTAACTAACTTACAAGCCAAACTCATTGTGTTAGTGTTGGGTGGCTTGGTATGTTCTTCCGAGTTGATTCATAGCGAATTACTGAAAGTGAGTCCAACCAAATTAAGAAGTTTTGTTTGAACCGAGTTTGGCCGGATTCCAGTAAGAGAGATGAAACTCGTCGGTGGGTTAGTTTGAAGACCTCTATTAGGCCGCAATACATTTCTGGTGTGTAATATCCAAAGCCTAAGGATATCTAAGTTGGTGCGTAATATCCGATTTAGTTATCTAGGAGTATTTAGATATTATCTATCCCTCTTGTGTCCCATTCCATCCACATGCCTTGAGAAACTTGAGTCCTTTTTTGATTCGTTTCTACAAGGATTATCCCATTTGTTCCAGAGCATCATCCTAGGATCATATTAGGACGGGACCTCGCTTGTAGCTAATAATCCAGCCCTAGAGGCGGGTCAAGGGGTTCCTGAAGGTTCAAGAGGCATGATTACTCGAAGGCCCAATGTCTCGTAACATGAGCAGGTCTTCTTCTCGTACGACTCTAGCATCCCATTGATTCGTAATGGACCGAAATGCGCTAACCTGGTCCGTCAGACAAGGGTGGGCCAAGCGGTTTGCCGACCGTCAATGAGCTGGTGTTCAGAGATGCTTATGTCGATGTGGCCCGTAACCAATTGTTTGTAAGCCTTTCATCGGTCTTTTCCCTTCCGATTCTTTGAACTATTATGTAATCCTTGATGTGCTAACCCAAGAGTTTTGTGTAGTTTTATTTTTGTCGTGCAGGCTAACGGCAGTATGAACTTCTTGGTAGAGAAGTATGACACCGAGCTGAAGGCAACATTTGCTCGCCTAGGAAATGTCGAGAAGAAGGTCTGGAACAAGAAGAGGCGCAACGTCTCTCTGAAATAGGAAATAAAGATTTCCTCCAAGAAGATTGCTCAAGAAAAAAATGACGTCGTTAATCGGAGCGAGGTCCAAGAGAAGAGAGCTGATGATCTCGAATGCGAGCTCGGGACATTCAAGGCTGCGACGGAAGAGCTTCAGAGAGAGAAAGCTGCCTTAGCGGCGGAGAAGGCAGAGCTGGAATGGGAAAAGGCTGATACCGATGAGAGGAATGCGATGGATGCTGCTCGACTTAGGGACTCCCGGAGTTTCGAGTTTACTGATGAAACGTTCAGGGTGCAGACTGCCATGATTGCCAAGTGTAATTGCTGATTCAACAACATCCATAAGCGGGAGTCTCGTTATGATGCCTTCGACACTGCACGATACCTTTACATCCAGGCTTTTAGGACAAGGAAGTTTCTCTAGATGCTCAAAATAAAGGGGGTGACATCCCACAGGAAACAATAAACTTCTTTTCCGCTGAGGAAGCGAAGTTCAAGGAGGTGGTCACCCGTCTGGAAGTCGGAGACATTCTGACTCTGATCTCTCCCTGTCTTTGTTGGTCCTGGAGTTGCCGTTTCTCAACAAGGACCTCCTTTCTATACTCGACCCTTTTGGATCGAATACCAACCTGATCGACTCTGGGATGGCCGTTAGCCTGCAAACTCCAAGTCGCTCTCTCGGAGATCCTTCAAGTGAAAAACATAAGGAGCCATCGGTTAGTGGGAGCAAAGTCGAGACCAGAAAATATGGGGGAGAAGCCGTGGTTGAGGTCTCCGATGCCTCAGGAGATGAGGAATGTTCAGATATTGGTGGGACGGAGGGAGATTTGAGCGAAGGGTGGCATGGGCCGCTTAAAAGAAACAAGGCTACACCCTTGGATGGGGATCTGGAGGAGAATCAGAGCGTGGATCCACCTGAGCTGACAACGGATGCACTTAAGGGCATGTTGGGCTAAAAATCGGTCACGACAAAATCAGCCTTAAAAAACTTCTCGAAAGAGATTTCTTGTCAAGAAAAAAGAAAGGAGAACTTGTAAATCAAAAAGCGGCATAACTGAACTTAGATTTCACAAGTAATTCGTCGAATCGATAAAGCCTCGAGAACACTCAAATAATCTCGGCATAACCAAACAAAATGGTATACTCACCGGTTCGACTAAACCGAACCCACACGGTTTACTCGCCAAACGGCGAGTAGACCAAACGGCCTACTCCCCAAATGGCGAGTAGGCCATTTTGTTTAGTATAACTTCAAATGTTTGGTCTACTGGACGAACCAGCGAACCGACCAGCCGGTCTACTCACCGAACGGCGAGTAGATCAATCCCGAACGGTCGGTTCGCCGATTCTTCCAGTAGACAAAACATTTGAAGGTACGGGCCGCACCGGCCCACAAGCATGATCGTTCCATCTCCGGCCCATCTTTATAACTCCCCTTTTCGAAAACAAGTCGAACTTAGTCTTCGTTTCTTTCCGATCAAAGTCATCTCCCAAACTTTACTACTTAAAGGAGAACTACGAGGATTTCTTTCTCAAAAGAAGTGAAAATCGAACATATAGACTATCGACGGTTGCCTAAACACCTCAAGATATTTTCTTCATTATACGAGAGATTTGGGCTTCCGCATGAACCAAGGTCATTCGGAAAGCCATGTTTCAATAAAATCGTAAAAACGCCTAAGTCATAAAAACAGACCGATAGGTTTCATGCACGGCTGAAAGCCCACTTTCGATTCTATATGAAATCGAGCCCAAATTCTATGACGGTTTACCCTTGTTTTGCAGGAAAGGATAAATGTTAAGTCTTTAAGGATAATTGTAAAATTTTCAAAGGATAAACACAAGAATCGGGATATATGGAAGATTTCCACGAGAAGATAAATTTGACCAAGGGCAGAATCGGCAAGGCCAAACCGCCTCTAAGGAGTATATAAGAGATCTAAGGTCGAAGGTGCAGTGGGACCAGAAATTTTACTCAGAGCTCTCACAGCAAACTTTGCGTTTTAGGCAATTTGCCATTTTTGTTACTCGAGCTGCGACTCAACTAGGTTTTTGCGGTCTTAGGTTGTTATAACTAGGGACCTCGCCGACCGCTCTCATAGCCAAGGCTCATACCTTGTTGTAACGCTCAAACACTGATTCGGAATAAGATTCCTATTTCTCTTCCCTTTTTATTTACATTCATCGCTATTTTCGTTTGTTCTCTCTGGGAAATTAGGGTTTTCCTAACTTTCCTTATTTTACAGAAATCGACAAGTGCGAATTTTGGTTACCACGGTTTGGCGCTAGAAGGAGGGGGGTTCACGTATCAATCTAACTCTCAGCCATCAAACGCTCGATCAGACATGACAAACGATGACTTGAACAATCAGCAAACTCGTGACAGCACCTCTGCCGGCGACAACGTTGAAAGCACTCCAGTAGCGAACGTTTTCGCGATCAACGCCAACCCAAACACCAAGGCGTTCGAGGAGGTCAAGAAGATGTTCTGGAATTCTGAAAACAAGTCTGCAGAACAAGACAAGGTCATGAGCTCCCTTGTTAAACAGTTCAAAACCTTAACGGCAAGGACCAGGGCCGTTCTTCCTCGCGGTGCAACTCGCATCCGCAGGAGGAGACTTGATTTCGCAACTCCCTTGGATCAATCGGCTAACGTGCCGGAGAAAGCATCTGAGCAAGACCTCGATACTGTGACTCCAGCACCGACGCAGAAAGCTCCGGGAGATCTCCCCCTGTCGCAGAGGATAAGGAGGATGGAGAAGTCGAAAGAGTAAACTTAAACTCCAGCAGCCAGTCTGATCCTACAGACGAGGATGCGGACGTGCATCCGCGGCATACGAGAAGCCGATCAGCTCGCGACAAGTCACAGTCCGGCTCTCCGATGACAGAGGAAGAAGAAGCCGAGCAAACTCGCGACTCGTGAAGCAAGCGCCGCCAGAGCCGAAAACCTGCGAGCAAAGATTTGGAGATTCACGATCTGCGCGATCACCTGATGAAAACAGTAGCGGAAGTCAAAGCGGTGAAATCTCATATCCACCACGCTACCAGTGCTGCACCAGAGATCGACCTACTTTAGGAAGAATCTTGCGAAACGCCTTTCACGACTCGCATCACCGAACTAGGGTTTCGAACCCGGGCAAGATCAGAGTGGAGACTTACGACGGCACCACTGATCCGAAGGTCTATCTACAGGCCTTCCAGGTCGCAATGGGAAGAACAAGATTCAGAGAGAGCGAAAGGGACGTCTGCGAATGCCGCCTCTTCGTAGAAAATCTCAGAGGAGCGGCTCTCGAGTGGTTCTCGCGTCTGAGATGAAATTCCATCAGAAGTTTTTGTCAGCTCGCCTCGGAGTTTCTCAAGCAGTACTCGATGTTCATCGATCGAGAAACCTCTGACGTCAATTTTTGGAGTTTATCCCAAGCCGAGGACGAATCCCTCCGCGAATTCGTCAAACAATTAAAGGCCATCTTGGCGAGAGTCAGTGGGATACGAGACAAAGTCGTGATTGATGCACTCCGAAAGACGCTGTGGTACAAATCCAAGTTTCGAAAGTGGATCACTCTTGAGAAGCCGCGGACGATCCAGGACGCGCTCCATAAGGCGACAGACTACATCAACATTGAAGAGGAGACGAAGGTTTTGTCTCAGAAGCAGAAGACGGCTAAATCCCCCATCAAAAGACTCAGGGTCGGATCCGAGGTCTAAGAAGAAGAGCACTCGCAACGACAAAAATGTCCAACACGGGGAGGAGGAGACCCATGGAGCTCACAACTATGCTATCAACTCCGGACAGGAGCAGGGACGGACGACGGGAAACACTTGGAACCTGAAATCCGAACTATGACGAAAGCGCTTTCTGCGATTTCTACCAAGTCCGAGGACATTCCACCGTGAACTGTAAAGTCCTAGACGACACAGGAAGCACGGTCAATCTCATCTTCTGCGATACTCTGAAGAGGATGAACATCGAGCTTGGAGAAGTCGTCCCATTTCCGAAACCACTAACTGGTTTCTCTAGCACAACATCGATAACGCTCGGGTCAATAAATATCCATGTCGCAGCAAAAGAAGTCATCAAAAGTCGTGGACTTCGCGGTCGCCGACTGCCCAGCCATTACAACGTCATCATGGGAACGCCTTAGTTGATCTCCATTAAAGCCGTCGTGTCCACTTACCATCTAGGGATCAAGTTCCCGACGAACTACGGAACCGCCGCCATCTAGGGATATCAGAAACAGTCGAGGCGTTGCTTCTTAGCGGAACACAAAGTGCGACAGATCACTACCACCATTACAACGTCATCATGGGAACGCCTTAGTTGATCTCCATTAAAGCCGTCGTGTCCACTTACCATCTAGGGATCAAGTTCCCGACGAACTACGGAACCGCCGCCATCTAGGGATATCAGAAACAGTCGAGGCGTTGCTTCTTAGCGGAACACAAAGGGCGAGATGAAATTTTTCTTTTATGAAGAGAGAAGATTTTCTCTTAAGGGAAGTTATCACCAAGTGAGTGAAAAATGTGAAAACTTACCTCACTTATTTATAGGCAAAGATATTTCACTATTCACTCTCTGATTTTTTAACACCGATTCTGCCTAACTCACCGAGCACATGCCAAACACACATATGAACACAACACGTTCTCACGAGCTGGGGGGCTAACTGTTGGGGTCAAAATTGGTCACGACAAAATCAGCCTTAAAAAACTTCTCGAGAGAGATTTTTTGTTGAGAAAAAAGAAAGGAGAACTTGTAAATCAAAAAGCGGCATAACCGAACTTAGATTTCACAAGTAATCCGTTGAACCGGGAAAGCCTAGAGAACACTCAAATAATCTCGGCATAACTAAACAAAACGGTCTACTCACCAGTTCGACTAAACCGAACCCAAACAGTGAGTAGATCAATCCCGAACGGCGAGTAGATCAATCCCGAACGGTTGGTTTGTCGGTTCGTCGAGTAGACTAAACATTTGAAGGTACGGGCCGCACCAGCCCACAAACATGATCGTTTCATCTCCGGCCCATCTTTATAACTCCCCTTTTCGAGAACAAGTCAAACTTAGTCTTCGTTTCTTTCCGATCAAAGTCATCTCCCGAACTTTACTACTTAAAAGAGAACTACGAGGATTTCTTTCTCGAAAGAAGTGAAAATCGAACGTATAGAAAATCGACGGTTGCCTAAACACCTCAAGAGATTGTCTTCTTTATACGGAAGATTAGGGCTTCCGCACAAACCAACGTCATTTGAAAAGCGATGTTTCAATAAAATCATAAAAACGCCTAAGTCATAAAAATGGGCCGATAGGGTTCATGCACGGCTGAAAGCCCACTTTTGATTCTATATGAAATCGACACCAAATCCTATGACGGTTTACCCTTGTTTTGCAGGAAAGGATAAATGTTAAGTCTTGAAGGATAAATGTACAGTTTCCAAAGGATAAACACAAGAATCGGGAAGATATGGAAGATTTCCACGAGAAGATAAATTCGACCAATGGCAGAATCGGCAAGGCAAAACCGCCTCTAAGGAGTATATAAGAGATCCAAGGTCGAAGGTGCAGAGGGAACAGAAATTTTACTCAGAGCTCTCACAGCAAACTTAGCGTTTTAGGCACTTTTCCGTTTTTGTTACTCGAGCTGCGACTCAACTAGGTTTTTTCGGTCTTAGGTTGTTAGAACTGGGGACCTCACCCACAGCTCTCATAGCCAAGGCTCATACCTCGTTGTAACGCTCAAACACTGATTTGGAATAAGATTCCTATTGATCTTCTTTTTTTATTTACATTCATCGCTATTTTCGTTTGTTCTCTCTGTCTGGTTGCTTGACGCTTTTGGTTTAGCAGAAATCCGGGATCTCTGGGAAATTAGGGTTTTCCTAAATTTCCTTATTTTACGAATATCGACAAGTGCGAATTTTTGTTCCCACAGGGCCCCCTGAACGGGATGATCAAGCCGGCAAAAGTGGTCTTGGTGAAGACCAAGACTAACTTATCTTGTTGTTGTTGTTTTCATTTCTGTTTTCTTTTTTTCGTTATTTCGGTCCTTCGGGGCCTGTTGTATGTTCTGAACCCCATCTTTTGTTTAAGGAAAATTCATTGTCTCGATTTGATATCTTCAATAAGTCGTATCATGGACTTAGAATCTGTCGATGTTTGCTACCTCAAGCTCGAGATACTTGTCGCATAACACATTTGTATCGTTGAAATGCCTTTCTTGGGTCGATATTTCAGTAAGTCGTTTGTTAAAACTTAGAATGTCAACCTTTTTAGATTTAGGTTTGCAGTAATCCTTTGAATTCGTTTGTCGACAAAAATTAGCAAAATGTCTGACTGGCAGGTTGATGTTTCAGTAAGTTGTAGTTAGGACTTAGAATTTATCGATATTTTCTTAGTCGAAGTAATTCGTTAGTCGTTTATCGACAAGAACTATCGTAATTTTTTCAGTTTATCAGGTCGATATTCTGGTAAGCCGCGGTTAGGACTTAGAATTTTTTACCCTCATTTTTTATTCGAAGTAATTCATTTGGTCATTTATCGACAAGAATTATCAAAATGCCCCTGACTTGGCTTCGATTTTAGGGACTTATATCGCAGACAATAATGGTTCTCGTTCTACATTAAAGTAATTTTACAGTTTTCGATCAGCCAAACCGTTCACAAAAATTATTGAGAGAATGAAAATTATTGGCTCAATCAGTCGTAAGTCAACATAGCTAGGACCCTCAGATACATGTCTGATCAGGACGTATCCATTTGTCGGTGCGAGTGCTGATACGTGATCCGAATCTTAGGGTATTTTTCAGTGCTTGGCCGTCAGCATCACTGATTTGGGAAAGCAGCCAGTTGTGGAGAGTAAAAGTGGCTGTGAAATGCATTTACTCGTCCTTGCCAGTCTGCCTCCTTGTTGGAACCTTCCCCTAGGGAGAGATCGGTTTATTTTGATTATAGTTGGACCCTGTAAAGGGCTGCCTATGTACCCTGGGGAGGGGATCAAGTCATTCGTAGTTCGTTTTGGCCAAGTAAAAGTGACTCGAAGAGTGCATTTACTCGGCGAGTAAAAGTGACTTTTTAGGCGCATTTACTCGTTATTTTTTTTTGCTAGCAAACGTAGCTGTTTGTCATTTACTCGGTTTATTTGATTAGAATGTTTTCTCCTTAGTCGTGGTAGCATTTTAGGTGCATGGATTTCCATGCCCTTGGTATGGCTTCGCCGGTTTATGTCTCTAGTCGATAAACGCACGACTTGATTACCTTAGTGATCTATTAAGGGCCTTCCTAATTACCCCGAGTTTTCTGGCTTTCCATTCTCTCGTGTTTTTAGAGACCTTGCGCAGAACTAAGTCGCTGAGTGCGAGGGGTTGAGACTTGACTTTTTTTGTTGTAGTAATTCACAATCTGATGCTGGTAATTTTGGATACGGAGCAAAGCTTGATCGCGTTTTTCCTCGATTGCGTCGAGTGCATTGAGCACCATATCGATGTGTCGTGACATCACGAATTGTAGTAAGCTTGTTACGTTTACCTTGGCAGGGGCATTGCTTCGACTCCGTAGGCTAACAAGAACGACGTAGTTTTAATCGCTCCTCTGGGTGTTGTTTGGTGCAACCACAACACTCCGTGCAGTTCGTCGGCCCAGCGACCTTTCTTTAAGTCGAGACTCCTTTTAATGTCGTCTATTATGGTCTTGTTAGATGCTTCTGCTTGGCTGTTTCTCAGGGGGTAGTGTGGGTGGAACTGTTGAGACGAATCCTCCATCTGTCGCAGAATTCACGGAACTTGTCCGATTACGAACTGAGATCTGTTGTTAGTGACAAACTCGTAGGGCAGCCCATGTCGGCATATGGTGTTATTTCACACAAACCCTTGGACTTTGGAGTCGGTGATGGCGACAAAATAATCCGCTTCGAACCACATTGTAAAATAATTGGTCAGGACGAGGACGTATCATCGTTGTCTCGAGCTTGATATTGGCTCGATTATATCCATAGCCCATCGCATGAACGGGTATGGAGCCATCATAGTACGAAGGTTTCCGTCGGGCAGTGTATCTTCGGTTCGTGTCGTTGACACATTTCGCAACGTCGAGCATAGGTCTCGCAATCGGAGTTCATCGTAGGCCAGAAGAAATCGATCATCAGGTCTTGGATCCAGCCTTAGCTCCCTGCCGGACGTACGCGGGTCGATCCGGTACACTGCTCGATCAGTCTGTCTGGTACGATCGGATGGGCAAACCTCAGTTGAGGTAATCTGACCTTCCTGATCTTCATCCGGTGCTGGTTCCATGTACTGATCCATGTACTGAGGTGCATCATTCCCTTCCTCTTTAAAAGGATTTGTCCAAAAATCTGGATCATCTGCACAAAAGGAGATAAATCAAAAACATTAAAACTTGAAGAGATGTCATACATACCTTTCAAGTCCAGCTGATAGGCATTTTCATGGATCTTCCTAAGGATCTGAAAAGGACCATCAACCCTAGGCATGAGTTTTGACTTCCTTTCTTCAGTAAAATGTTCCTTCCTTAGATGAACCCAAACAAGATCGCCTTCTCCAAGACAACTTTCTTTTTCTTCTTGTTTGTCTTTCTTGTGTAGACCTCGGTTTTGGCTTTGATGTTGTCTCGGATTCTCTCATGCAATTTTTGAATTGTGTCCGCCTTCCTTTTGTCATCTTTTTTTTGGCTTTACACTTGGGTTTCTTGCAAACCAAACAACGACCACAAATCCGTTCCACATCCTTCATCAAACTCAGCCAAAAGAAATGCTCATACACAACCTTGTGTTTTTCTTGATTCCAAAGTGTCCCATAAGACCTCCTCCATTTGCTTTCTTGAGAAACAACTCCCTCAAAGAACATCGGGGCACACACAAGCGGTTATCAAAGAATAAAATCCAGAAATTTGATAATACTTGCCATAAGCCGCTTTTGAACACTTTCTGAAAATCTCTTTGAAATATGAATCACTTGTATATAAATCCTTGATAAATTCAAAACCAAGCAAGTTTGTTTCAAGATCTGAAAGAAGTACATACCTTCTAGACAAGGCATCAGCCACCACATTGTCCTTACCTTGTTTGTATAATGACATAAGGAAATCTCTCAATGAACTCAACCCAACATGCATGCATCTTGTTCAACTTTTGCTGGCCCTTAAGGTGTTTTAAGGACTGATGATATGTGTCGATCACAAACTCCTTAGGCCAAATGTAGTGTTTCCACATTTGTAGAGCTCTCACCAAAGATACAGATCTTGGTCGTAAGTAGGGTAGTTGAATGTGGCACCTTCAAGCTTCTCACTGAAGTAAGCAATGGGTTTCTTATCCTGCATCAAGACAGCAACAATACCAAATCCAGAAGCATCACATTCAATCTCAAAAGTCTTAGAAAAATTAGGAAGTACAAGTAAAGGAGCTTGAGTCAACTTCCCTTTTAGAATCTGAAATGCCTCTTCTTGAGCTTGTTCCCATTTGAATCTGGCATTCTTCTTGATCACTTCAGTCAATGGGGCTGCGATGGTACTGAAGTTCGGAACAAATCGCCTATAGAAGCTAGTAAGGCCATGGAAGCTCCTCACTTCACCAACGGTCGTTGGACTAGGCCAGTCCCGAATAGCTTTGATCTTCTCCTCGTCCACTCTAAGTCCATCCGCACCTACAACAAAGCTTAAGAACACCACGTTATATGTTCCAAAAGATCATTTACCAAGATTTGCAAAAAGTCTCTCTTTCCTAAGAATTTCAAGAACAGATTTAAAGTGCATCCTATGATCATCAAGGTTCTTGTTGTAAATGAGAATGTCATCAAAGTAAGCTACAACAAAATGACCAATGAAGGATCCCAAGATTTGATTCATAAAACGCATGAAAGTACTAGGTGCATTAGTAAGCCCAAATGGCATCACAAGCAATTCATACAATCCTAGTTTGGTTTTAAATGCAGTTTTTCATTAATCACCATCTTTCATCCTAATATGATGATACCCACTTTTCAAATCAATCTTAGAGAAAATACATGAACCATGCAACTCATCAAGCATGTCATCTAGCCTAGGAATGGGATGCATGTACTTTACCGTAATGTTGTTGATGACACGGCAGTCCACACACATGCGCCAAGAGCCATCCTTTTTGGGTACAAGGAGAACAGGCACGACACAAGGACTGAGGCTTTCCCGGATGTAGCCTTTCTCAAGAAGGTCACCAATCTGTTTCTGAAGTTTCTTTTGTCTCCACCGGATTGGTACGATAAGCTGGTCGGTTCGGTAGAGATGAACCTAGAACACTATCTATATGATGCTCAATTCCTCGAACTGGTGGCAATTCCTTGAGATTCTCATCTGGAAAAACATCAGAAAAAATCCTACAAAACATCTAGAAACTCACTCGGAATATCCGGTGCAAGGTCAAAAGAAGAAGAAGAAGCCATAAGAGATTCTTTGTACACAAGTAAAAGAAATGGCTTTTGAGAGTAAAGAGATTTCCTGACCTAGCTTTCTTTAATAAAGAAGTTGGAGTTCCTTTGAGAGGATTCAGGTTCGTCACGGTTTCTCTTGAGTTGGATCCGGTCTTGATGAACCTCCAAGAGTGTCAAAGGTACCAGTGTGATCTTCTTTCCCTTATGGTCAAAGGAGTGCCGGTTTGTGAATCCATCATGCACAGCCCTCTTATCAAACTGCCATGGTCGGCCCAAGAGAATGTAACAAGCGTCCATTGGGAGAACGTTGCAAACAACTTCATCCTCATATAGTCCAATGGTAATGGGGACTTTGACTTGTTCCTTCATGTACTACTCTCCAGCCTCATTAAGTCATTCCAACCGGAAAGGACAAGAAAGAGGCCGAGTAACAAGCCCAAGTTTCCTTACAAGAGTGTCACTAGCCATATTAGTGCAACTACCTCCATCAATAATCAAAGAACACACTTTTTGAAATAAGACAACGAGAATTGAAGAGATTCTCCTTTTGTTCTTTGTCGTTGGTTTTGGGTTGCACACTCAAAGATCTCCTAGTTACAAGGAGTGCACTGAAAGATGGGTTATCAAGACGATCTTCATAATCATAGATAGGACCAGAATCAACATCAAAGTTTGGTCCAAGGCAATCGACCAAGTGGTCGTCCTCCTCATCAAAAATGGGATCATCCAAGGTCTTCCTAGCAACAAGTAGGAGTCCATGATGTGGGTAATCGAAAGCTTCCTCTCCTCATCAAATATAGGATCCAGATCCTCCTTGTACTCATTTTCATCCTTGGACTCAACCTCACCATTCTCCATGAGAATCATCACTCGTTAGTTGGGGCAATTTTTTACATAGTGTCCTAGACCTTGACACTTGAAGCATCTAATGTCTCTTGCTCGGCCAGAAGTCTCCACTGCTTTTCCTTTGTCCACACGAGCAGGAACATCAGTCTTAAAAGCATTATGTGTTGTGGAAGAAGACTTACCTTTGTCTTCATAGCTTGGTTTAGGAGCATAAGCCGGTTTGGGAACAAGGGCCGGTTTTGAGTAGCTTTTTCCTTTGATGTGCTGTTCAATCAAGGTGGCCTTGTGTAACATCTTCTCCACACTGCCATACTCTTGAAGCTAAATATGATCTTGGATGTCACGATTGAGACCTGAAATAAATCGTGCCATAGTGGCATCCATAGGCTCATCCACATCAGTCTTGATCATCAAGATCTCCATCTCTTGGTAGTAGTCTTCCACAGACTTGGTGCCTTAAAGTAAACGTATCAGCTTCTGGTGGAGGTCACAGTGGTAGTTATTAGGCACAAATCCTCTCCTCATCAGCATGGTAAGCTCATCCTATGTTTCGATTGGCCTTTCACATGTTTTCCTCTGTGAGTCACAACTTGATCATACCAATTAATAGCATAGCCATAGAATTCAGTAGCAGTCAATCTAACTTTCTAAAAGATCAGAGAAATTTTGGCAATCAAAAACAAGCTTAATCTTTATTTCCCACTCAACGAAAGCATCAGGATCGTTTTTACCATCAAAAGTTGGGATCTACAGTTTCAATCCTCCAAAGCTATCATCAACACGATCAGTTATAGAAAATTGATTGATATCACCTTGCTCTCGGTTTCTATGACCTCTCCTAGGTCGTTGGTTGATCTGACTTCATCCTCTCTGAAGTCTTCCCCTTCGATCTCATCATCGGACCGGTTGTACCTCCTTGGGTGATCTCTCCTTGCTATGGTTCTATGATGAGTATGTTGTCTGGCCTGAAGCTCATCCAGCCTTTGATGGATCTGATCTAAATCTGCATTCATCAAGTTAGTCATAGAATCATTCAAAGCACGCATTTGTAGGTTAGATAATCCAACAAATGAGTTTTCGGGTTGGTTTCTTTCTCCTTCACTACTCATGGTTCCTGAAATTTCTTAAACACAAAACGTTAGATAAAAACCTCACACCCTCAAGTGTTTGATTCTCACCCATACACGTGTTTCTCTCTGATTTTTGGTGAACACACACACACAAGCTTCCACTAAATGTTCTAAGAAAACTGATCAAGGAATTCCTATGGACAAATTCAAGCAATCAAAAGGGAATTTTCTCAAGATAGAAAGACAAGAGATTTTTTTTTGAAATCCGTTTTAACCACTTCAAAGGTTGGATTTCTTCTCAGCTAGCAGGCTTTCTCTTCCACCACCAATCCATAAATCAAAATTTTCAATCTTTTTTTTAATTCGTAGATCTTTCTTTTTTTTTTTTAGTGGAAGGTAATGAGGGGCCCAAATTTAAGAAGGGTAGAAGAAGAAGTGTTTGAAGAAAAATTAGAAGATGAGAAAGATGGGTGGTTAGACAATACCATAAGAGTGGCTCTGATACCACTTTGATACGCCCTGGATAGGATCACTCGACCGGATTGGGTTTGATATGAACTCACGAATGAGAACTGGATGGATTGAAGAGTCGCACGAAGGTTGCGGAAGGCCTCTGATATTCCCGACTTCAGCTGGTGCTTGATATTAGTCACAAGACCACCAAAGGAAGGATCTCTAGTGGTTGCTTGATATGACTCACAAGTCCAACGATTTTGAGGATTGTTTAGCTTGGATATGACTCACCAAGAAACAAAAAAAAGTTCTTCAAAGAACAAAGAGTTTAACTCAAAACAAGGGAAAATTGCATGGTTTATTGCTGAAGAAGGATTATATATTTATAGTAGCAAAAGCATATGAAAAAAAAGACTTAGAACTTTGTCGAAAAAACACCTAGGAAAAAACAAAGACTAAAAATAGTCAAATGACTCTTCTGTTCTAGTTCTTGTTGAAAGTAACCCATTGCCTACCATCCAGGTTCATCCAAACCCAGTCTGGTCCATAGGTGACCCTTTGCCTACTGTCCAGGTTCATCCGAATCAGATGGGTGCATGACGGTAAGGAGAAGGACACATGCGGGACTGTATGGATGGTCCGCGGGGTGATTTTCATGAACGAGTCTGTTCCAAACATGGCCTACGTCTTCAGAAAGATGGAGAATCATTGCCTTACATAAATTTGGATGATGAAATTCCATAAGTGGATCGAACATGACTGAAGTTCGTGGACACGTTCGTTTGGATAAACAAAACGGCCCAAAAAAGGTGAATGCATGTCCGTCTTTGGGTTCTTCACGACTCAAGCTAAGTTTGGCTTGACTATCATCCTTAGAATGTCGAGATGGTCGAGAAAGACGGTTTGTGGGATGGTTGGATCGGTCATCAGGTTGTGGATCCATCCTTAGCTCCCTGTCGGACGTACGCGGGTCCATCCAGTACATTGTGCGGTCAGTCTGTTTGGTACGGTCAGATGGGGGAACCTCAGTTGAGGTAATCTGATCATCCTGATCTGCATTTGGTGTTGGTTCCATGTATTGATCCATGTACTGAGGCGCATCTGATAGCTTGAGCTCCGCGATTTCTTAGAATGTTTGTAAATCTAGGCCGCCTCAATCTCGTACGGCTTCGTCACTCGTGGGCTGAACGATTTGTTTGGATACGGCCCTTCCGGTTGGACCGTGTTGTTAGTGTCAAAGAGCTGTTGGCGGACAGTCGGAGGGTTGCTTGTAGGAGTGGTCAGAGGAGCGAGAGCGGTCAGAGGAGCGAGAGCGGCGTCGATCTCAACGAGTTGCGCGTTTGTAGCATTATGCACCTCTTCCGGCTGGAGAAAGCGGGCCATGACGGTATCCATGAAGTCGACATGGTGGGCATTCAGACTGCGGGGGTTGGTTCTGGTTCTTTACCGGAGGTGGAGTCTTCATTAATCATGCAGATCTGGTAATGTTGCTTCGGTTTTCTCCACGGAGGACACCAAATGTTTGAACCGAGTTTGGTCGGATTCCAGTAAGAGAGACGAAAATCGTCTGTGGGTTAGTTTGAAGACGTCTTATTAGGCCGCAAGACGTTTTTCGGTATACAAAAGAGGAAATACACGGTAAGGAAATTGACCGGTGCTCGGAGAGCTAGCCGGAAAATACAATTCAGCAGAATACAAAGGAGAAAGTGAAACCTTAATTATAGCCGCCGAGTTTGAGTGTATTGATTCTGGATCCCTTGGTTCTTGCTCTTCCTTTTCTTTATATAGTCGTTCAATGTCATTCAATGCCCTAAGTCGCTTTTGTCTTAATGGACCTTATACGTCAGGCTGAGCGTGTAGGCTAGCGAACCATGTCATCAAGCCGAATGCTTTTAGTCGTCTCGGTTAGTCGACTGAGAAGTGACTTATGCTGGCTAAAAGTAGTCTGGAGCTGAACCTTATACTAAATAGCTGAAAATCGAACCGAGCCCTAAGGTTCGATGGGGCAGACCGGCTATTTCATGGGTCTTATAGGAGATGTAGTCCACCTCCTACAAGTTTCATATTAGGATTCCAAATGTCATGCATCTTTGCCTTGTCATTTTACTACTTCACTCTCCTATTTTTCTCATGTACTTTGTCTCTCTTTGTTGCAATCGCGTAATCAATCAATTGTTAACCACATTCCCCATAAGACGTTTGACATTTGGCTTGGTTCACTCGATAAAAGCTAACTTCTTAACAAAAACGTACGTGTAGTTTTTGAATTCAAAAGCGTTAATACCAGGAAAACAGCAATTTACTTGTTTAGAGATTGACAAGAAAATCCACCCTTTTCAATCTTTCAGCTTTTTTGTTTGTTTAAGCTTTCTTTCTTTTCCAGGTTTGATTGACTACTATTTTAGTACTCCCTGTACATGATGTTTTAAGTGATTTTTGTTATTTCATAATAAATGATGTTTTACATATCTGGATAACTTTTTATTTATCAAAAACCTGTGTAACCAGTTACGTTTTTAATATTTACATATATAATTAACGAAATTATATTTAAATTATATTTTGGTTACTAGTAATTAAACCCTTCAACTAAAGATGAATCGTAAAGTAAACTTTCAACTAAAAATTCTAGAAAATAAACCATCAACGTTAATTATGTTAATGTATGTTACCCTCCATCTAAAATACCGTGACGGAGAGTGACATATTGATGGAGCGTACAAATAGCAGTCGATCAAGGAACCTTAGAGTTATTAAAGACATGTTCTTGGATCAATCAAGGGTTTCCTTTGATAGCTTCTTGAAACCAACTTCATGAAAAAGATGAATTTAATCGAACTTGTTCAAGACTTCTCAAAATAGATGAATTGAATCAAATCTCTTTCAAGGTATAAAGCAAATAGCTAGTTTATTAATTATCAAAGTCTCAATAAAATCATATGCCTAAGAGGCAATTTATATGAAAACATAAAAACTATAAAACCATAATCCTAGTTAAAATAAAAAAACTATTAAAATAAAGATAATACAAACAAATGGTTATTATCCAAATTCTATGTTGCATCAGGTCTTGCCGGCCAAGAAAGATTCGTCCTCGAATCTTCAGTAACATCCTTACCACCATTATTGCATAAATCTTCATGAATTTTGCACGAAGTATACTCGCAGAAAATTTTCTGAAACTTGATTATGCACGACTTTTGCATGGATCTTCATATATCTAGGTTCTTCACAGACTCGTTTTTGAACAAAATGTGCACGGTTCAGATTCTCAAAAGAATCTTCTTTGAAGATGAAGTCAACATGATGAACATTGTCTTCATACACATCGTAGATAGGATCACCATAGATCTCTCTATAGATATCATGGTATTCTCTCTCGATTAAAGGACTTTCGTCCACGAAAGGATAGAGATTGCAACTGCCAATCAACATGACATCTAAATCGTTCTTCGGTTAAGAAACCAAAGAAATGCAGCTTTGATACCAAGTGATGGAGAGTACAGATAGGTTGAACATCAAGGAACCTTAAAGTTCTTAGAGACTTGTTCTTGGATCAATCAAGAGTTTCTTTCGATAGTTTCTTGAGACCAACTTCCAGAAGAATATAAATTTAATCAAATCGTGTTCAACGCTTCTCAAAATAGATGAATTGAACCAAATATTTTTCAAGTTATAAAGCAAAAAGCTAATTTATTAATTATCAAAATCTCAATAAAATCATATGCCTAAGAGACTATTTATATGAAAACATAAAAACTATAAAACCCTAATCATATTTAAAATAGAAAAAGTATTAAAATAAAGATAATACAAACAAATGGCAATTATTCTAATTCTATGTTGCATCAGGTCTCGCCGACCAAACAAGATTCGTCCTAGAATCTTCAGACACATCCTTACCACCATTATTGCATAAATTTGCACGAATTCTGCACGAATTCTGCACGAATTCTGCACGAATTCTGCACGAAGTATATTCTGCAGAAAATTTTCTGAAACTTGATTCTCCACGACTTTTGCACGGATCTTCATATATCCAGATTCTTCACAGACTCGTTTTTGAACAAAATTTGCACGGCTCAGATTCTCAAAAGAATCTTATTTGAAGATGAAGTCAACATGATGAACATCGTCTTCATACACATCATAGATGAGATCACCATAGATCTCTCGATAGATATCAGGCTATTCTCTCTCGATTAAAGGACTTTCGTCCATGAAAGGATGGAGATTGCAACTGCCAATCAACATGACATCTAAATCGTTCTTCGATTAAGAAACCAAAGAAATGCATCTATGATACTAACTGATGGAGAGTACATATAGGCTGAACGGTCAATCAAGGAACCTTAGAGACATGTTATTGGATCAATCAAGATTTCTTTCGATAGCTTATCAAAATAGATGAATTGAATCAAATTTCTCTCAAGGTATAAAGCAAAAAGCTAGATTACTAATTATCAAAGTCTCAAGAAAACCATATGCCTAAGAGGCTATTCATATGAAAACATAAAAACTATAAAATCCTAATTAAAATGGAAAAAAATATTAAAATAAAGATAATACAAACAAATGGTAATTATCCAAATTCTATGTTGTATCACATATGTTAACGGTTTATAAGTTGAGGGTTTACAATGTTAAAAACTTAGTTGAGGGGTTTTCTTGCGATTCAAAAATAGTTAAGGGTTTTTATCGCTAAAAATCATTTGATGTTTTAAAATATTTATTTATGCATTGTTTAAAATTGATTTATAAGCGTTTAAAACTAATTTATAAATCTTTATATATAACTTTATTATAAATGTAAATTGTAATTCCTAAATTAATAATTTTCAACACTACTTAAAACTTAAATAACTTAGAAATATTAGACTATTTTTTATTTTACAATGGTGATATAAGAAATTTGTGTCTTATATCGACATTATCAAATACAAATAATTTTTAAAAAAATTGAAGTTATATTAGGCCTTAATTAGTGTTGTTGATAATTAATTCATGAAGTCAATTTCTCTGCTTAGAGTTGGACCCGAGTCTTCATTTCCTATTTCCACTATTTTTTATTTTTAGATCATATTTTCTACCTTTTCATGAAAGCAATGCAAGATTATTCTTCTTCTCATTTTTAAACCATTATATTGCATTTTTGTCCTATTAATTTATTAAATAATATTTTTGATATATTATTCTTTTTTTAATGAAGCATCACTAATTATTTGTGAAAATATTAAAATATTTATAAATCTTGATAAATCAGTTGTAAAATTGATAAAATAAAAAATAAATATCTATAGATTAGGTTTAAAGGCTTATAAATCAGTTTTAAACAATATATAAATAATAATAAAGTATTTAAAATATAAATTGATTTCTAGTGATAAAAAACTTTAACTATTTTTGAATAGTATGAAAACCCTTCAACTAAACTTTTAACATTGTAAACCATCAATTTAAAAACCGTTAACATATGTCACATTCCGCCACGGTATTTTAGACGGAAAGTAAAAAACATTAACAGAATTAAAATTGAGAGTTTGTTTTGTAGGATTTTTTGTTCAAAGTTTATTTTACTATTCATTTTTAATAGAAGAATTTAATTACTAAAAACCCTTATATTTAATGTTATTTTAAAAAAGTATATTGCTTAATATCTATCACTGATGTAAAACATCAGAGCAAGTGTTTGCGTTTGAATCCCAGTTAGTGTTTAGCATTAAGAAAGAAGTCAGAGGCAATTATTTAAGGAATAGTAGACATGGAAGAAAGCAATTTAGTACACTAGTGATCAAATAGAATGAGAAGGGAAGCCACAAAATATCTCCAAACGAAATATCCTGATGTCTTCATCTAACTCTCAAAATATCTTCTCCAAAAGATAATAATCCAAAAGAATACAGTTCCGAAAGTAATAACAATGGAACAAACAAACATCAACATGAAAACAAATGCAAGGAAAACCGGGCGAAAGGCTCCCGCTTAGATCATAAACCAAACGAGAACAGATCCAAGTACCAAGCTTGAAACTGTCTTGCTTGCTCCATTCTGCAAAAGTACATGAGATAGGATCAGCATTTCATTTTTATTCGTTACAGAAGCATCTTTGTAATATGATGTTATAATCATCATAATTAATTAAAAATGGGAGTTATAAGAGCATTTATTAATCCGGGTTTATCCTTTGGAAAGATTCTAAAATATAGTTGTCCTAACATAAAGTAATACTGCCGATTTTGGAGAATTCCGTCATTTATGCATGCTTTTGGACTATTTAATTGACAAAAACTCTATTTACGACTAAAGTAAACTAGATCTACTTTTTTTGTCAATAACAAGATCTGCTTTTAAAATCAACACGTGGAATTTATTTACTATTCATGTTCATACTGACAAGCTAACGTGACTCCTGCAACCCACGCGCCACAGCCCGAGTTCGAAGATCTCGAGACAGATACAGTAGCAACTGTCCGAAAATCGGCAAATACAGTATGGGTGCAGATTAACATCTCTTCCTAAATTCCGCTCACTTTAAAACATACTAAGATTCTTCTGCTAAATTGCTCTAATCATAATTTTCAAGAGTCAAGAACAGTTTTAGATCTAATCAGTGATCACCTATTGCAAGCTTAACTCAGTGATTTTCAAAGTCAAAAACATCTCAGATCTGAAACACATTGTATAAAATCCAAGTCAAATGAGAAGTAAACTTTACGGACCTGGTCATTGGAATCTGTGGAAGGTCCTGGAGAGAGCCCATCGATGCTCGGTCCAGGAGCATCAGTCGCTGGGGAAGGCGGGCTAGACGACGGAGATGTAGAAGGAGCGTCTGGCTTCGTAGACGGAGCAAGAGCTGGAACCTGAGCAGGAGGAGATGCAAGAGGAGCTGGAGGAGGCGTTGCTGGAGGAGGAGTGGCGACGGGGGGAGGAGTTGCTGGAGGAGGAGAAGCAACGGGAGGAGGAGTTGCTGGAGGAGGAGAAGCAACGGGAGGAGGAGTTGCTGGAGGAGGAGAAGCCACGGGAGGAGGAGTTGCTGGAGGAGGGGCGGTGGTGGCTGGAGGAGGAGAAGTTGTGACTGGTGGAGGAGCTGAGACAGGAGGAGTCGCTGCTGGTGGCGGAGTTGTTGAAGTGGGTGGTGCTGGTGTGGTGGTTGGTGGTGACGACGGAGCTTGACCCCCGACTCCGGCGATGAGGACGATACAGATCGCGAGAATGACAAATTGTCTAGCCATTTTTTTTTTATTGTGCGAAGCGCAATCTCGGAGCGATGGTTCAGTGTAAAGAAAATGTAAAAGGAGGAAAGTGAAGGAATTATTTATATAGGAAAAGTGGAATCACATCAAAACGCAGATACATAACGTCGTATTGAAGTTGTTTTAGTGTATAATACAACCCATGATGCCATGTGAGGGTTTGCGGTGCTAGTAGATCTGTTGACACGTTGGCGAGTGTTTACGAAATTATGATGGGATGTGTATGAGTTGTATTTATTGACATAAATCTTAGAAGTTACTCTTATTTCCAAACACTGTATACCCAACTTTAGCTTTTAGGTGCTTTAAGTAAGTAATAAACAAAAACATTCTGGATCTCACCGAATAATAATTATGGAAAACACCAAACAAACTTTAAAAATCGTCAACAGAGGGACAGAAAAAGGTGGCATATTTGGTAAATAATATCCAAAACCGTGTGCTACAGTTGTTTGGTACTACCAGAGTTGGTAGACGATCCTTCATGCGGATCACGGTCAGAAATTTAAGTTTTATCATCTACAACAAATCAATATAACTTCCTTATAATTATTTATTGTTTTTGAATGACAAAGATATCAATTTTACAAATTTTGGATTTCGTATTTATTTAGGACATTTTTGCTTTTTAGTGATTAAAAAGTTTTGAACCCAATTATTCGTACATTTTTATAGAATGATTCATGTAAATTAAAAAAAAAATTAAGAGTTTTTGTGTAAGATTGAAATTTCTCGTGCATCACTTGTGCCGAAAGTTAGAATAAAAACCTTATTTTTTTTTTGTGAAAATGGCACAGGCAGCATCGAAGAAAAAAGAGATTATATATCTAAAAAATAAGAAAAATAAGAAATATAAAAGAACATAATGGAAATTAGGAAAACTAAAATAGAGAGAACCATAAAACTAACAAGAAGGGTAGGTTTTAGAATCTTGGTTAGTGAGTCAGTGGTGGAACCAGAACAAAAAATTACTGGGGTCATACTAAATTTTAGTTTCAAAAATTATTTAATAATTATCTTAAATTTTATTATATATTTATATTATATATTAAATCATTTTACCATTAATTGAAATGTTGGAAATATTTTAAAAATTTTATATGTATTATTAAACTTATGAATATATTTTTTTAAATTAATATTTTGAAAGAAACATGAAAACATGAAAAGCTGAAATTCTTTTATGAAATATGTTTTTCCTATTTTCTTGTTATTTAAAATAAGAAATTCTAATATTGTAATAAAAATAAATTCTAAAGTTGTAAAAGAGCATAATTTTTAATCTAAATTCATGAATTAAACTTGATTTCATTAAACAAAATATTCTAGACATTAAAAAGGGAAAAACAAAATGTAAACTGATTAATATGAATACTTGATTGTATTTCATTTTAATAAGTTTATTTTAATTAAATACAATAAATTTTATTAGACTAATATATATACTCAGTTTTTAATATATACTTTTGTTGGTTTCTAGTTGGACAAAATATGATAGGGGTCAGAAATGATTTTGGGTTGAGGTTAATATTGAATATTTGATAATATTTAGAGTAATTTTCCAAATTTTATGGAGGTCACCTGACCCCCCTCCTAACACCCTGCCTTTGCCCCTGTAGTGGGTTATCGTGTGAGTGATGTAATTGCTATTGTGTGAAGTATTTTAAGGTAGTTAGGAATTGGTAAATAGTAAAACACATACTATCTTCTACAACTGAATGAACATATTTTGTAAGATTGTTCAAGAGATTTTAGTAAAATATATCTTCTAAAATTGTTATTAAGTCATAATTTTTCATATACCATTATTCAAAGTTTTTAATTTTGTATCAAAGCGAACAACTTATTTGATATATAAAACTGTATTTACATGTTACAATCTTGGAAAGAATATGGAGAATATTATCAATGATAAAAACTAAGTTATGGTCAAACCGCTTGATAAATGAATTGATGATGAAAATAATGCATCCAAATCTAACTCCCTAGCAATATCAACAAGCTTCTCTACTATAGACACTAATCAGTTCAAAATTTTCCAAAGATGTGAGTTAACTAAAGTTGCTTAAGATACAGTGACTAACTACTTTGAAGAAGATTCAAGTGTCAAAAGAACATTTTGGATCATTTTGCATCACGTTTTGAAAACTTTCAGATAGAAGAAGATGAAATACTTGGCACCTTTGCTGCTAAGCTAAATACCAATGTGAATAAACAATCCTATAATCTTGGAAGAAATATAAAAAGGAAAAGAAATTGGTCAAAAACTCATCAAGTGTCTTTCTTTCATATTTTGGCTATATAACAGTCATGAAAGTGACAATAAACTCTAATAAGATGAAATTTAACATACTTGTTGGACTACTCAAGGATGCATAAACAGAAAATAGTGAGGATACACCAAAACATGTGAAACAAATAGCTTTTCAGTGAATTAAAGATAATGATAATGTGCATAAAGTTAAGAAAATATGAGTTTGATGGCTATAAACTTTAACAAAATGTTCATAAGAATTGAGAAAGGTCATAATAAGACTTTGGGACAGTTTCAAAAACCTGATCAAAACCGTAATTCATGATAAAATAGAGAGAGACCTGCTTGGAAAAAGATCTGATGTGTCATGAATGTGAAGGTTGTGGTTATTTCAAAAATGAATGTTCTTTAGTCAAAAGAATAGATCTCAAGTGTGTGGAGTACAAATATATTTGTCATCTAAAAGCAGAATGTCCTAATACTTTTAAAGGAAAAGAAAAGCCATTACTATGCTTTAGTGATACTGAGTTTGAAGATGATCAAGATGAATCGTTAATGAATTTAATGGCTCTTGTTGGACGACGTGATTCCTCGTCTGAAAGTGAGAGTTCTGAATGATTTTGTTAATGAAAAGGAAGTAGAGTTCAAAAGGAGTAAAGAGAGTTGTATGATAAATGGACCAAGCTTAGTCATGAGAACTTACAACTTCTGTAAGATAAATCTATGTTAAAAGCTCAACATCTTGAAAATTGTTCAGCTGTCAATATAAAAAAGGACGAAAATTCTTTAGAAATTATGGTGACAATATGGTTGAATCATATCAAAGAAAGAAGTATAAATAAGGCTCTTCAGGACAAATTTGAAAAATGTGGAAGTCAATTATCGATGAACAAGAGAAGAGCCATTGTCTAGAACATAATATAATTGAGAATCACAAAAAAAATCATACACTAAGGACATGAATAGAAAACATGGATCAGGCCAACCTCTAAAAATTAATCTTGTTTAGGCTACAGTGGGGGCATCTATATCACTTAAAATGGTGATATTGTATTGTCTTTGTTGTAGCACTTAAAAAAAAATTGCAAACACATTATTCCAACTGTGAAGTATTTCAAACCAGTGAATTATGGAAGGATAACTCGGAAAGGTTTTTATTTTTGTGGAAATTAAACTAGTACACAAAAAGGAATACTGACATATTTTTCAACAAATAATAAAGCAAGCTTGGATAATTTGAGAAGTGTTTTATTGAAAAAAAAAAATTCTAGAAAAGTATGGATTTCAATAAGGGTTTTGTAGTCATATTGGAGTCAATATGATATGACTAAAAATAGTGTTTGTACTCGTTTATTAATGAACGATCAGATAAAAGACAAGGAAAAAACCAAATATGCTTGCTCTCCAACAGAAGTTGCTTGCAATCATGTCATGATATTGATAGATGATCACTTAGAATGTAAAGAAGACGTTCATCTGTCAGATCAAGCTGAAAGATTTAATTCATGTGTGTCTGAAAAAATGAATGCTCAAAACCAATGACAATAAAAATGGAAGTACTAAATGAGATATCATATATGAAAGGAAGGTTTTGTAGTCTTGATGATAGTGAACAAGTGATGAGTAATTTATTTATCAAGGAAAAAAAATTTGCAATAAATATTAACAAGGAGACTGATATAAATACCAAATTGGGTGAAGTTGACCGGATGAAACTCATGAATGATCATAAGCATACATTGATGAGTTGGTCAATTCTCCATAGAAATGGTGTGCTATATGTATGTAAGGAGTCAAACAGAGGATTGCTTGTGATCACTGGAGTAGAGCACTCAACTCTTGAACGATGCTGCACTAAACTCCTTTGGGGCAAAAAAAATGCACACTTAAGATATGACTCCATTAGAGAACTCACCGAAAAACTATCTGACATAAATCTCAAAATTTCTAAATATCAGCTATTAGATGTGTTCATTCAGACCTTAGATCTGAATTGTATTATGTACTTGCAGAATGTATTTGTGCTTTGGGAACTCTAAAAACAAATTTTTTGAAAGATAATTACATCTTCGAAGCAATATTCCCACTAATCTTCACATTCTTTAGGATTTTACTCATAGAAATCACCAACCTATTGTTGTCATGGTTAATTGAAATCGTTTTGGTGTCTCTATGCTGAACACTCAGACTGAGCTAGATTGATGCAACAGTCTATGTTTGGTTTTAATCACTATTTAGATGAGATCCGAGTTGTTCCGAATTTTGATTTGCCTTATGTCAAAGAACTAGGTGTTTTTGAAATTACTAGCTTTTGACACTATTTCTGGTTCGAGTCAAGGTCAAGATACAATCTCACTAGATCATAATTAAATATTAAGGAAAAAAGCAAACATGCATGTAAAAAGAAACCTATACAAAATTAGGGAAAAACACACACACACGTAGCTATAAAAATCTAAATACACCATGATCACTCTCAAGAGACAACAAGATAACTTTCGATGTCAAAATTACGTTTATGGAAAACTCATGGTTTACTAAAATTGATCTTACATGGGTCATAAGATAGATATGCTATATGATTTAGTGAGTGTGACATCATCTCAACTAAGAAAAATTACACATAAGTTTGAAATAAAATTATAACACTACGAGATCAAGTTGGTGTAAAGTTCCTAAGATGTGTAAAATTATTAAGAAAAGTTTAAATGGTAAAAGTGTTTACAAGGGTTGATGGCTATGTTAATTTAGTAAAACATTATGTTCATTACTAGGTCACTCATGGGTATCTGATCAGATATGACTGATGTCTTCATTAGTCGATAATGAGTCACTTATTATGATTTACACTTAGACATTATCATATGCTAAGAAATATTTATTAGGCAATTGAAAATCTTTAGCTTTGAGTTTACTGTGTTGATTGTAGATGTCATATGTTAATTTGTGCCTTTCTGAGTACTCATTACAAAAATTGACATTTGGAATTGCAATTCACACTTATGCATATATTTATTGAGATTTTTTATTCGTCTATGCAACCTATACTATATAAAATTGATGTGGTTATCTTTTAGTTAATTGCATAAAACTCAAATGAAAAAAGAGCAATACACTATTAATTACTTTGTGTTGGATCTTTAACAGGTTAAGGCACTTCCTGTTGGAAGTGTACTTTTGATCTGCTATGTGAAATTTCTATTCCATAAATGCTCATGTACGCAACGAGAAATAAGACCTGGTTATGTAAAAAGTAACCACAAGTTATGTGGTTGGTTGTGACGGGGTTGGGTTCTACGTGGTTGTGTGAAATTTGGTTGGAGGTCTGCGGAGGGATTATGCCATATGTTGATGTAGTGATAGGATGGCATCGTTTTGGTCGTGTATGCCATGGCTGGGGTCAGAATAGTAAGATCTAGCTTGGTTTGGAAACCGTTCGGCATTGTATTGGTTGATTACTGGTGAATTGGGATCAGCTTCTTCTTGTTGCACATAGTTAGGAGAAGCTTCTTGTGGTTGAGAAGAAGTGGTCGCCTGTACAAAGCTAGAAGTGGTGATACAAAATTTGTTTACCTCAACAGTCTCCAGTTTTTTGGCTTTGTAGATGGTTGTCTTGAATTTGGAGATTTTCTCAACCCGTTTCGAGTAGAGATGGACAAGTTTTTCTTGAACCGTAGAGTTAGAGACTAGAGTTCAACAACCTGAAAAGGCCAAGTGTTCAAACCGGTCTGCTAATTACTCGCTAGTAGGAGGAGCGGGACCGGTAGTTCTTGTAAAATAGGTTGAGATCCTACTCTGTTTTTGAGCAGAGGAGCCTACCTTTTGATGAACTTTTTTGGTTTTTTTAAAGACCGTCTCCTTGGGACGGTTTGTTTCCTGTGTTGACGTGGCTGATTAAGTTTGCTCATCATAAAAGGATTTGATGCATCTCCGCCTAGCTAATCACGTATGTGGAATTCATGGTTCTTAGCAATCAATTGTTCCATGTACCCAACACGTTCATACTCTGGCTCGTCTTCCCAGTCAGGGCCATGCTGAACAAGGATGTTGGATGTTATGCAAAACTGCATCAAAGGCAAAAGTATGACAAATAAGTCAGTATTAGTTGGTGTGATAGAAGAATAAATAATGTGTTACTTACTTTTGGGTAAGCTTCTGCCAACATGAAATCTTGGAGAGTGATGGAAGGGTGGAGTGGGAGATGACCATCTTCTAGCTCGAGCAGTGTGAGTGAATTCGGGGGTGTAGGAATCTTTGTGAGGAGTGGAATTGCTTGGGAGGTAACAAGTTAGAGAGGAAAAAGGTATCCATGCAACCTATAGGTTACCTATTGGAGCAATTGGATAAGAGTTCCAATGGGGTCTTCCTCATCAGCAGGAGGTTTCAGGCTGGTGATGGTCTTCAAGAAAGATTAACGACCCCATGGAAAGTTCAGGAAATCGTTCACATGGTCAACCATTTGAACATAATGCAAAGTAGGTTTGGGCACCTGTTTGTGAGCAGTGAGGATGCCGTCTACAATCTTGATGAGCACAAGTCGTAGCCTCTTATCCGACGACATGTGTTCATCAGTCTCTAGCATATGGCCAAGATCGGCAACCATTATAAGAGAGTTATGACCAAGTAGTTTCTACCAAAGAGGATCTTTAGCAGGGTTTTTTTGTCAACCACATGGTTTTTATGTTGAAGGAATGTGTAACTTAGTTTTCGGGGAAATGACCACATGGGAGACGAGTAATAGAGTGAAATTCAGAAAGGGAGAAGTGGAATGGATTACCACTAAAAAGTAAAAACTGACCACAAAGTGTACGACTGAAAACACAAAATTTACCTGGTGAAGAGGATGTGGATCAACTTGCATTAAACTGAGCACTTGCAAGCATGGAGATTAAATAGATTACCAAAACAAGACTGCTTTATAACCTCAAACTCTTGAGTACCACGTAGAAAATATCTGATGAAACATAGAATGTCAGGTTTGGAATAGATGTTCAATGGTTTCTTGAGAAACTTGTTTGTTGCGAAGAGACATTCATGTAAATGAAAATCTTGCCGAGGAATTCTCTGGTAACTGCATAAGTAGAAAGAGGATCTAGGTCAATCTAAAATATAGGGTTTGTAACAATTTATCAAGGATATTACAAGTGTAAAGTAAGTGTAGAAAAGTAATACCTTTCATTGTGAAAGCTGCGGTGAAAAAGGACTAGCCTATTGTGTCTTCGTCGGCCGAGAACCAAATAAAATGTCGAAGAAAATTACGTAACACAGTAATTTATGCGTTGGAGAAAATTTTGACTCACCGGAGAATTACCTTTGCCTTGGTTTCTCCATAGGTGTTGGGTTTTGACGATGAAATTAAACATAACATGTGGTTCTAAGGTTTTAAATCTACTTGAAGTAGTGATAAGTTGGATTTAATAAGGTAAAAATATAGCATTTAGATATTTACATAAAAAGTCATTGATGTGATGAGAGTCATTAAACAGAACATGTGGTTCTAAGGTTTTGAATCTATTTGAAGTAGTGATAAGTTGGATTTAATAAGGTAAAAATATAGCTCCTCTAGTTTTAATTTCAGTGTCATAGGTAATTTAGATATTTACATAAAAAGTCATTGATGTGATGAGATTATGTTTGAGCTATAGTGAGTAAATATAGAATATGAGTGAAAATAAAATATTTTTGATAAAAGTATCCAATTATATACAGCTTTTGTTAATTAGCCTGAATTTACGGGTGATATTTGCATTAAGATATAAACAAAAAGATTAACAAATAAAATAGTAAAAGTAAAATTGGAGGATAAATGTGTTAAGCAAAAAAAAAAACAAAATATAGGATTTCCTTCTGGAATGAGTAAAGTGGAGAGCGCTGGAGTACTTTGGGTGTTGGCATGTCGAAACTAGGGCCAGGAGGGGTCAGGTTAGGTTCCCTGTTAGTTTCCATTGATGCTTTTCAACAGATCGAATATTACTAATTTCAATTATTTGATGAGTTTTGGATTCTTCTTTTCTTGGTGCTTTATTATCCATGTGCTCGACAGCACAATGTTACTCCCCCATCACATATTAAAAATATAAAATTTAGAGTTAATTATATAATATTTGATTGTGTAGCCTAAACAGTGAATTTATTTTAAATATATTAAATGATATTTTAATTAGATAAATGGTAAAGAGGATGACAAAATTTGACAGCAATTTTACTAAAGCAAAATATGTATAAAAGCACTTCAAGCAGAAAGATAGGAAATAAGGAAACTTCAACTACAATACCAAATTTGATGTTATTTTAATAGCAAACTAATATTTAATGTATTATTTTAACTATAATCCAGGTTCTAAAACTCGTCCTGTTAAATGTTTATGCGGCTAGTAAATGTCAATCGATTGTTAATTGTGACGTTTTGTACCAAATTGTTAAAAAAAAATTAGATTTTTATTGTAAACTAAAAGAAAAGAGAGAGATAAAATCGTGATTGATTTGTGTTATTCATAAGCTTAATGGGGTTCATTTATATAAGGTGTACAACCAACACATAAATGGAAATATTCCAAATATAGAAAAAAGAAAATTTCCAAAACCAACATGCAAAAGGTTTACTAATGTCGGCCAACCCTAATCCTATTTCATCTAGGATTATTAAATCTCTATGGGCTAGGTTTATACTTGGACCGGTTCTAGATGGATCATACATAAGCCCATCGACCATGGTTCATCGACCATGACCCATCTAGAGGTTATGACAATCCATTCAGTTAATAACACTCCCCCTTGGATGTCATAACCATGTAATACACCCTAAGTGTTGCCTCATGTAATCGACCATTCCACAATCTGATCGGATGTCTTGAGTCATGGATCTCAACCAAACACATTCCCTGGTATGGCCTGGAATGGCTGTCTCTCCATGGATCACTTGAAGGGGGTGTGGATCAATGATAGATGATGGAGATGGTCGTCTCCTTAGAACTATGAGATGCTCTAAAGATGTTTAGCTACTCTTGAGACACAGGGGTGTCCTGCTTGATGTCTAAGATGGATCATAGAAGGTTTAACTCTTCCTTAGTGTGATATAAAACTGCTCACCAACGTGAACAAGATAGAGAAGTCTCCTAAGAGACGATTGTCTGAGCCAAAGCTTAATTTTATTGAATAATGGTTCATTGTTTACATGGAGGCTCGTGGTTATATAAATAAGAAAGAAGAAAACAAATCCTAAGCTAAAGAAAAACCTAAACCAAAACCAAGTAGGTTTAGTAAAAACCATATCCTAATCCTATTGCAAATTGGTTTATGATAACCAAACCTAATCCTAATTGGTTTACACTTAATAAAATCATAAATAAACTGAATATAAAATATCTTAGACGTGGTTAATCTTCTTGGCCCAATGATAGTCCAAGCTGGCTTGTCTTTCCACTTTTTGGGCCGATAAAGACCTTTTTCGAACAACTCTTGCTTGGGCTCAATCCATCTTGTTTCTGCTACGACCAAGTACCTCCTTAAGCTCATTTGGATGATGAACATACTCCTGATAATCCATTTCCAGCTCTGGTTCTTCATGTTCCATTTCCAACTCATTTCTCGGCCATGTCGGTTTGACCGATCCATTTCTCAATCATGCCAGACCATCCATTTCATTTCCTGTCCAACCAGCTTTCTTCCATCAATTCCTTGGTCAATCAGGTTGAATACTAGATGTCCATATTGGTCCATAGTCATTCCTATCTTTATAAAGGCCTCATCAAGGCTCATAGCCTTCTGTCGGTCCAATACCTCATGAATAAGGCCAATAAGCTCTCCAATGAGCCCATTAAGCTGTGCTATGACCCATAGTCTTTCTGAAACGTGCATTGGCTTCCAGAGCATAAATTTGAAGCTGATCCAGGTTGCACCATTCCCTCCTCCTTTAAAAGGATTTGTCCTCAAATCCAGCTCTTCAAGGGTGAAAAGATGGTCGAATCTCAGCTTATTTGTTTCTCTTTGGAACATGGTGTTGTTAAAGCTCTTGTGCACGTTTATCTCCCCTCCATGCTCAAACACAAAGCTTTGTAAATCCTTCACACGTCCTAGAGTCTTCACTGGACTCTGCTCATTACAAGTAACACTTAGAGCAAAAAATTTCTGCTCCTTGTTTAGTTCAAATCTCATTGCTTCTGATTGAGCTTCTCTCCACTGATACCAAACAAAAGCCTTGATCTTAAACTTCTGGAAACATGATCTTAGCTTGGATAAACCCGAAATGAGCATTGGTTCTCTCTGTTCATGCAATAACCCTTTCAAGTCAAGCTTCAATGCTGCTGCTATTTGGATCAGATTGTTGTTGATGCTTTTATGCAAACACAAGCTTCCTCCTGGTTCGAAAACAAGGTGTTGCAGGCCCTTGTTAAACCTCATATGCTTCACTAGGCTAGTCTGAATCCATACAGAAGGTTTGGTTAGTAGATCACAATAAAAATATTCAATGATTTCACCTTCTTCAACCATAGTTGTAAGTTCCAATTCATGTGCTTCATGTGATCCATCAAGAACTCCTTCTTCAGCTTGGTTCAGACCAGGCATGTGATCACATATAACTTATGATCTCTCCGCTTGTTTCAGATGGGTTTCCAAATTGTCTGCTTGACAAAGAGGGGTGGGTTCTGATTCAAACTCTTGTTCTCCCCACCCTGTCTGCTGCAGTTTCTTCTTTCTTCTCTGCTGGTTCCTTCTGGTAACAACTTAGCTCATCATCTCTTGATGCTGGACGTGGGACTGACCTCCTTTGTGGGTTATTCATCACAGCAGTGAGTGATTGATCTATCATGTTCCTGAGGTGTTCCTTGAACTGTTTGCAATTCATCAAGATATGCTTTATGTAGCTGCAAGTTTCTTTGTGCCTCACGACCATAGTAGGCATTTGGCACATCTCTGGCTGACCTGGGTCGTGCCCTAGCTGAACCAGATGGACTATGCAACTGCTCCAAATCAGTTTGACCATACCTCTTAGCTACAAACTATTTCTTCATAACAGCCTTCATCTCATACCAAGAAGAAATCTGTTGCTTTCCATATTGTCTCCTAGTGTTAGCTGTCTGATACCACTTGGTATGGCACTGGAATGGCTGTATCTCCCCGAATCACTTGAAGGGGGCGTGGAATGGTGCGACCTGGATCAGCTTCAAATTTATGCTCTGGAAACCAATGCACGTCTCAGAAAGACTATGGGCCATAACACAGCTTAATGGGCTCATTGGAGAGCTTATTGGCCTTATTCATGAGGTATTGGACCGACAGAAGGCTATGGGCCTTGATGAGGCCTTTATAAAAATAGAAATGACTGTGGACCAACATGGACGTCTAGTATTCAACCTGATTGACCAAGGAATTGATGGAAGGAAGCTGGTTGGACAGGAAATGAAATGGATGGTCTGGCATGATCGAGAAATGGACCGGTCAAACCGACATGGCAGAGAAATGAGTTCGAAATGGAAAATGAAGAACCAGAGCTGGAAATGGATTATCAGGAGTATATTCATCATCCAAATGAGCTTAAGGAGGTACTTGGTCGTATCAGAAACAAGATGGATTGAGCCCAAGCAAGAGTTGTTCGAAAAAGACCTTTATCGGCCCAAAAAGTGGAAAGACAAGCCAGCTTGGATTATGATTGGGCCAAGAAGATTAATCACGTCTAAGATGTTTTATATTCAGTTTATTTATGATTTTATTAAGTGTAAACCAATTAGGATTAGGTTTGGTTATCATAAACCAATTTGCAATAGGATTAGGATATGGTTTTTACTAAACCTACTTGGTTTTGGTTTTGGTTTTTCTTTAGCTTAGGATTTCTTTTTCTTCTTTCTTATTTATGTAACCACGAGCCTCCATGTAAAAAATGAACCATTATTCAATAAAATTAAGCTTTGGCTCAGACAATCGTCTCTTAGGAGACTTCTCTATCTTGTTCACGTTGGTGAGCAGTTTTATATCACACTAAGGAAGAGTTAAACCTTCTGTGATCCATCCTAGACATCAAGAATGACGCCCCTGTGTCTCAGGAGTAGCTAAACATCTTTAGAGCATCTCATAGTTCTAAGGAGAAGACCATCTCCATCATCTATCATCGATCCACGCCCCCTTCAAGTGATCCAGGGAGAGACAGCCATTCCAGTGATATCACTTGGTACGGCCCTGGAATGACTGTATCTCTCTAGATCACTTGAAAGGGGCGTGGGTGTATGATAGATGATGATGATGGACTTTGCTAAAGAGCTATGGATTGCTCAGAAGCTGTTTTGCTACTCCTGAGACACATGGGCGTCCTGCTTGATGTCTAGGATGATTCCCACTGAAGATCAACCTCCTTAACAATGGAAAGTGTTCATTATAGAACAAAGTAACCAGATCTCCTCAGAGAAGAAACGACAGAAAAAGTTTATTGCTTGTTTTAGTGCCCAAAAACGTGGCAACAAGTTCTTAAAGCAGAAAATAGAAAACCTAATCCTATACCAGATTGGTTTACTCTAATCCTAATCCTAATTGAAATTGGTTTACTAAATTCTAATCCTAATCCAATTCGAAATTGGTTTATTACTCCTAATCCTATTCTTGGTTTAAAAAAACTGAAATTACAAATAAAGGAAATAAACCAACAAGCTGGTTCTTCTTGGCCTTCCCCTCCTTCTTCATGATGATCCACGACCTTAACTGAGTATTGGAGTGTCTCCTGATGAGATTTGGATCCTCCACGTGCTGTTGTACCAAGACATCTTCTCTTCTCTCTATCTAGAACCTCATAGATCATTCCAATGAGATCTTGAAACTGTCCATTAAGCTCCACCATGATCACTGGTATAGCTGACCCATACATTGTTTTCAATCCATTGAGTTTATGCCTAAACAGGATCACACCATCCCCTCTTCCTTTAAAAGGATTTGTCCTCAAATCCAAGCTCTGTATGAGGATAGAACGTTGATCACTCAACTCCAAAGTGAATGACTTGACAATAAGAAATATCATCACCTCTCCAGTCCTTCCAGGGTCAAACACAAAGCTCTGGAATCCTTTTTCATGTCTCAGTGACAACTTGGAACTTTTCTCAGTGTATGTAGCTTCTAAGGCATATGATTCCTTAACTTTGTTGAGCTTGAATCTGACTGCTTTACACCAGGATGATCCTACACGTGTCCTGCTCATTGACATGGAACTATGTACTCTAAGTTTCATCTTCTTTTGGTCAGGTGGACGTGTGCATTGGTCTCCATACTCATCCTCCGGTTTTGGCTTCTCTTTAACCACAACTAGTTCCTGATTTGCTCTTCTCAACTTGTTCTGATCAGTTATGGACTTGATAAGGCACGTGTTGCCTCCCAACTCTCCTATATTTCCACTGCAGCTGATTTGGATCATTCCATCCTCTCTCACTTCAAAAGGATTTGACCACGAATCTTGTTTTCCAAGAGTGAATGAACTCTGCAAATCAAGCTTGAATGCAACTGCTTTCTGGACCAGAATGTTGTTACTCCTATCAAACACAAACAAACTTCCTCCTGGTTCAAAAACAACTTGTTGCAGACCCTTGACAAACCTTAGATGATCCATGAGATGTCTCTGAACCCACACAAGAGGTTTGGCTAGTTGATCAGAAGAGATAGTTTCAGCATCACCTTGATCAACAAAATCTGCAGACACTAAATCAGTAGCTCTAGATGATCCACCAACTACGCCTACTTCAGCTTGGTTTTGACCAGGAACATGAACAAACATAACTGTTGATCTCTCCTCTTGTTTCAGTTGATCATCCAAGTGTTGTTCCTGAAAATAAATTGCCGGTTTTGACTCAATCTCCTCTTCCTCCTCAGCCTGTTTTAAAGCTGGCTTAGACCAGGAACTAAAATGATCCAAAACAAGTGTCTTTGCTTCTTCAGGTCGTGCTTCCTCAGGTGGATTTAGATCAGGAGCTTTCAGTCTCTCACGATCTGGTTCTGATGATAATTCGGACCTCCTTTGCTGATCTCGCACCAAAGCATTGACTGCTTTTTGTATCTCTTGGGCTATTCTTTCTTGGAACTGCTGACTATGCAAGTAATAAAGTCTACGCCTTTGCTGGTTTGCTTCCTGGACGAGTTGATACTCTCTCTCAACATCAGCCTGCTCCTTGATTCTTCTTATCTCTTGCCAATACCCTCTTTTTGCTTTGAGCACAGCTCTCTCCCTAAGTTTTCTGTTCCTCTCAATAGAAGACATTGTAGATCTGGTGGTAACTGTCAGATAACGTGATTTTCAGATTAAGAACACAAACCCTAACCTTCAAGTGGCTCTGATACCACTTGGTACGCCCCCTTCAAGTGATCTAGGGAGAGACAGCCATTCCAGGGCCGTACCATTCCCTGCTTGCTTCATGTATAGCCAAAATCTCGGCATGGTTGGATGATGTAGCTGCAATAGTCTGCTTCATGGATCTCCAAGATATAGCCGTCCCACCAATGGTAAACACATAACCTGTCTGAGATCTAGCATGGTGTGGATCTGATAAGTAACCTGCATCAGCAAAACCAACTAAACCTTCTTGTGATTGGTTAGTATAAAACAATCCAAGATCTTTCGTTCCTTGTAAATAACGAAGTAAATGTTTAATTCCATTCCAGTGCATGTTGGTCGGACATGAACTGAATCTCGACAACAAATTTACTGCAAAACATATATCTGGGCGAGTGTGGCTAGCCAGATACATCAAGGCTCCTATGGCACTAAGATATTGCACTTCTGGACCAAGTATTTCTTCATTGTCTTTCTTTGGACCATATGGGTCGGTTTCTAGACTAAGTGATCGAACCACCATGGGCGATGACAATGGATGACATTGGTCCATATTGAATCTCTTGCGTACCTTTTCAGTATATGCCATTTGATGCATAAGGATTCCATTGTTTATGCACTCAAGCTGTAATCCCAAACAAAACTTTGTTTTACGTAGGTCTTTCATTTTGAATTCTTTCTTGAGATATTCAACCGTTTGGGAAATATCTCCAGATGTTCCTATGATATTCAAATCATCAACATACACTGCTATGACCACAAATCCTTTTTTTCAAACTTCTTTATGAATATACATGGACTGATCGGATCATTCTTGTATCCTTCTTTCACTAAGTATTCACTCAGTTTATTGTACCACATTCGGCCACTTTATTTCAGTCCATAAAGGGATTTGTTCAGTTTGATGCAATGTTGTTCTCGAGAACTATTCTTATCTTTGAGCTCAATACCATCTGGAACTCTCATGTATATCTCATTATCCAGTGGATCATATAAGTATGCTGTAACTACATCCATCAAGTGTAAATCCAATTTCTCTCTTATAGCCAAACTTATAAGGAATCGGAATGTAGTAGCATCCACCACATGGGAATATGTTTCCTCATAATCTATTCCAGGTCTCTGTGAGAATCCTTGTGCAACAAGACTTGCCTTATATCTCACAACTTCTCCATGTTCATATCTTTTCCTCACAAAGACCCACTTATATCCAACTAGTTTAACATCATATGGTGTCTTATTATTGAACCAAACACATTTCTCTTCTTTAAAGAGTTGAACTCCAGGTTTTTGGCTTCTTTCCACTTAAGCCAATCTGATCTACGAGTGCACTCTAATATAGACGTGGGTTCTTGATCCTCATTCAAATCCATAACCTCAAGTGCTACTTTGTATGCAAATATACCATCTATGTCGACATCTTTTCTGTTCCATTTCATTCCAGACATAAGATAATTGATTGAGATCTCATTGTTACCAATATCCTCAGTACCTAGAAGTTTGGCGTCCCAAACATCCTTATTAGGTCCATTCGGATCGACCTGGTATTGGTACGGCCATGGTCGGTACGGCCATGGTCGGTTCGACCATGAGCTGTCCGACTGTGGTTGGTCCGACCACCGGTTCGACTATGGTTGGGTCGACCATATCGATTGCCTCGACTTTCTTTCATGTACCTTTCGTAACCTTTCGAGGAATCTTATCTTTGGAACCAATTGGTCTACCACGTTTGATAAGTGTGTTAGAATATGTAGCAAATTGACTTTGTCTCTCTTGGACATCAATTCTAACTGGTGCATTACAAACTGGTATATGTGACTTTGTCACTCTCTTTGGGTCAACAAATGAGTCTAGCAACTGATTAGCTAGCTTTTGCATATGTATTATCTTTAGGACTTCTAAATCACATTCTTTAGTCCGAGGATCTTGCCAAGACACTGAAGGACGATTCCATTCAATTTCCTTTACCAATTTATTGTCTCCCCTTAATGTTGGATTGTTTGACTCATCAAAGTGTGAGTCTGCGAACCTGGCCTTAAACAAGTCACCCATTGTTGGCTCAAGGTATTTTATTATTGTGGCAGAATCATATTCAACATATATTCCCATCCTCATTTGAGGTCCCATCTTAGTTCTCTGTGGTGGAGCAATTGGTACATATACTGCACATCCAAATGTTTTAAGATGACACGTCTAGCTCATGACCCGTAATCAATTGGGATGGTGAATATCTATGCTCACTAGATGGCCTGATGCGAATCAACTCGGTTGCATGTAAACCTGCATGTCCCCAAGCAGATACTAGGAGTTTCGACCTCATTAGTAATGGTCGAGCAATCAATTGGATTCTTTTAATGAAGGATTCGGCCAATCCATTTTGTGTATGGACATGTGCCAAATTATGTTCCACACTTACCCCCATGGACATACAATAATCATTAAAAGCTTGGAAAGTGAATTCACCAGCATTATCTAGACGTTAGTCTTTAAAGGAAAGTCTGGAAAATGAGCCTTTAATCTTATGATATGTGCAAGCAATCTTGCAAATGCCAAATTTCGTGTGGATAATAGGCATACATGCGACCATCTGGTCGATGCATCTATAAGTACCATGAAATATCTAAACGTTCCACAGGGTGGGTGTATTGGTCCACATATATCTCCTTGGATTCTTTCTAGAAAGTTTATAGTTTCCTTAGTCATGGCCTAACAATGAGTTTCCCTTGTGTACATGCTACACATGTGAGATTCTTTGGGATAACTCGTCTTTCTTTCAAGATCTGCCCTTTAGTATTCATTATGAGTTTTTGGATCATGTTTGAACCAGGATGGCCAAGCATGTCGTGCTATAAAGTGAAATCATCAGTGAACCTTTTGTTCATTGTGGCATTATCCTCTATCATACTGGTTGTAGCATAGTATAAACCAATAGAGAATGCATGCATAGTCTCGACCACCTTCTTATGGCCTTGGCCGTGGTCGACTATCTGAAGGAACTCTTTGTTCCCTTCACCCATAGTTTCAATATGGTATCCATTCAACCTTATATCTTTGAAACTTAACAAACTCCTTTTAGAGCTGGGCGACTATATAGCATTCTCTATCTCTAAGTGTGTGCCATTAGGCAACAAAACACTAGCCTGGCCATGGCCCTCAATAAGGCTGGCTATACCCGCAATGGTACTTATATTGGCATTCTTTAAGGTCAAGTCTATGAAATATCTTTTCTCTTTTAGAATGGTATGGCTTGACCCACTGTCCACAATCAGTATGCTCGTATCATCTTTCATTCTATCAAATGAAAACCATTCATCTTATTATAATTTAAAAGCAAAACAATCAAGTAGTTTATCAAAGAAATTATAATATCAAAGCAACATGAAACAAAACATAAAACAAGACAATGTTTGATGCCGAAATCAACTAGACTCTTTAAGACAATCAGAAGTTTCATATTCCATGAGATCATTTTGATCATGATCGAAATCACCATTATCATCTTGGACCAAATGGGCTTCTGGATTGTTCCCTTTGATACTCTCTTGGTATAGGTCAACAAGGTGCCTGGGAGTCCTATAATTCTTTGCCCAATGATTTCCCATACCACATCTATGGCAAGCAGACTTGGTCGAGTGTGTTGGTTTAACTAGTGTACCACGACCACCTCTGCCTAGACCATGGCCGTAACTGGGACCACGACTACGGTTATAGTGGTTCCCTCGACCACGGTTCAAGTAACTGTCTCGACCGTATGAGTTATTGTGCCTTCGACCACGACCATTCCAACCACCACGGCTGTGACCGTGTGATCTGTTCTAGACATGGTTACTTTCCTTGGTTTCTTTCTTTTCATTCTTGGCCTTGTTGGCTTCTGGTAATGGGGTTGATCCAAGAGGTCTCATTTCACTGTTCCTCATCAACAGTTCATTGTTTGTCTCGGCCCATAGTAGGCATGAGATCAGATCAGCAGAGGTCTTAAAACCCTTCTCTCTATACTGCTGTTGTAACAGCACATTGCTAGTATGGAAGGTTGAGAAGGTCTTTTCCAACATGTCATTGTCTGTAATGACCTCGCCAAATAGTTTCAAAAGAGAAACAATTTTAAACAAGGCTCAATTATATTTGTCCACAAACTTATAGTCTTGGATCCTTAGATTCCTCCAATCAAACAATGCCTTAGGCAATAGCACTGTTCTCTGGTGATCATATCTCATCCTTAACTCATTCCAGAGATCCAGAGGATTCTCAATGGTTAGGTATTGATATTTGAGACTCTCAGCAAGGTGATGGCGAATAATGAGTATTGCCCTATATCGATCTTTCTCACTGGATTCATTGTTCTCAACAATGCATTCTCCAAGTCCTTTAGACTTAAGGATAATCTTTATATCCAATGCCCATTGTAGGTAATTATCTCCAGAGAGATTCATGGCTGCATAGTCTAGATTGTTGAGTTTCGACATCTGAAATCACATACCAATCAATTTAGATTTCAATCAAATCGATCATATAGCAATCAAGTCTATCGGCCAATCATTCAAGAAAATTTGACCACGATTTAAACAAATAAGGCCACACGGCCATGAATGATGCAATAGTCCTATCAAGTTGTGATCTATATGTTCAGGCATTCAACAACTAAACAAACAATCAACTTATGCAATGGATCACAATATGGTTGAGTCTTAATGCTATATGGTCGAATTAGGTCATGCGGTCTAGATTCGGTTATACTAGGCTTTAGACCCGACCAAATTAAGTTTGAATCAGCCAAACAATGTTTAAACAAACAATCTATCAATCTAACTCACAAACAATTCCAATTAAGGATTAGGGTTTGTGATTTTAGGTTTTGGCCAATGTGGTTCTAGGGTTAGGGTTTAGTATCAGGGTTCTGGCCTAGAAACAATTTTAAATCGGCCAAAACATAATCTATCAACCTAATGCATGAATTATCAATCAATGTATCACCCTAATACAATTGAATCAAAAACAATATCAAGTATGAACATTCTAGGGTTTCAATTGATTTGGGGCTTTAGGGTTTATAATTCAATCGATTAGGTTTAAGTCTTAGATCATCATAAATAACAATCTAAATCAGCCAAATCAATAATCAAACAACCTCTAATCATGAATCAATCAATTTAATCAAGCAAAATCTTTTAGGGTTTGATTTGCACATTAATCATATTCGATTAGGGTTTAAACAATCAAACCATGATTCAAGCAATCTATTTATCCATAAACGTAAAAATTTCTTTCTAAGTTCCAAATTGATTTTAGGTCTTAGTTCTTAATCAAAGTTCATTCGATTTTGGGGTTTTAGAAACTAGGGTATATCGAGTTACCTTTGTTTCTTATTTTGATCGAATCAGACCACCAAGAGAGGATTTAATCAGATGAACTAGGTTTTCCTTTTTGTATCGGATTGAAAAAAGGAAAGACTTTGCCGCCAAGGTTTTATGGAAATCACGATCGCGGGTGAGCTTGATCACGAACTTAGGTTTGATCGGCTTTGTTCTTCCAATGGATTGCACACGGATTGATCTAGGTCAATCGGATCACCCCTTCTTCGTTTTGGATTGAACACGGTAAGGTTTCTTTGCGAATAAGGTGTATCGATGGAGACTTAGAATTGATGGCTTTTAGCTTAGGGTTTTGGGACCAATTCATTCTGATAAAGTGTTGTAAACTAAGAGAAAAGAGAGAGATGAAATCGTGCATGACTTGTGTTATTCAGAAGCTTAAGGGGGTTCCTTTATATAAGGATTACAACCAACACATAAATGAAAATATCCCAAAACATAGAAAAAGGAAAATCTCCAAAACCAATATGCAATAGGTTTACTAATGTCGGCCAACCCTAATCCTATCTCATCTAGGATTACTAAACCTATATGGGCTAGGTTTATACTTGGACCGGTTCTAGATGGATCGGACATAAGCCCATCGACCATGGTCCATCGACCATGACCTATCTAGAGGTTATGACAATCCATCCGGTTCATAACAATTTTTGAATTTTATAAATTGAAAATGATATGTTAGGTTAAAGATCTTTAATAATATGATAAAATATCTAAGAAAAAACCAAGTTTTAAATAGTCAAGAATCATAAAAAGGAATGTTGAAGGCGGATGATAAGGTTTTTAGATCGATATAACTTGTAAACAAATGGGATATGTAAGCCATTTCACATTCATTAAAGTGAAAAAGAAAAAAAGACAGAAATTGTGCCTAACAAAATTCAAACTCGTCATTAGAAAGGGATATGTTAACAGAAAGATCACTGTATTATACCTATAATAATAATATAATATAATAAATTACTATAAAACTAGTCCCCGTCTACTCTCCTTTTAATCGTCGATATTTTCTTAACTTACTAGATCTGGACCGGCCGCACGTGTTACGCCTAGAGAAATTCCAAACATTAGCTATAATATCATATTTTGCACAGTTGACAAAACAAACACTACAAGAAAACATCGCGATTTTGATGGAAAAATTCGTCGGTATGTCGTCGGAATTAAGGAATTCCGTGGACATACCGACGACAATGGTCGTCGGAAATATCTCCTCGGAATTTCACATTTCCTCGGAATTTCCTCGGAATTCTCTTCTCGGAATATGAGGAAGGAGAACTCCCTAGGGTTAAAACCAAAAATTCCGACGGAAAAGGGGTCCTCGGAATTCCGTCGGAATTTATTAATTTAATTTTCGCGAGAATGTTTGGCGATTTGAGTTCCCGGGTACTAAAAATTCCGAGGAAATTCCGACGGACATATAAAAGTCCGTCGGAATTTCCTCGGAAAATATGTTCCTCGGAATTTCCTCAGAAATTTTCGAGGAAATTCCGAGGAAACATTGTTTGAGGTTTCAAAACCTAAACTTTTGATACGGTAAATCATTCATTGAACAATTTGATAGATTGTCAATGGATAACATGAAAATATATGCCTATAAACCATGAAATTAAAGAATTATTAAAACGAGTACACGTATTGTCGTTTCTGTTCATTAAAGTGTATAAGTGTTTATGTTGTAGTTTAAGGATTTCGTTTATACAATTGGAAAAGTGTCTATAATTTGGGTATCACACCATTTTTTGAATTCATAATCAATTCAAAACACTAACAAGGTTTATACAAGTCTTATTCAATCCGTAAATCGCTGTTTTCGGTTCCGCAACCCTGTTTCGTCGGAATTTCCGACGAATGCTTGCTTCCGAGGAAATTTTGAGGAAATGAAACCCTGATATCAAATCCCTAAAATTCGATTATTACATTGAACTTTTCCGAGGAAATTCCGAGGAAATTCAACACTTCCTCAGAATTTCCTCGGAATTTTTATATTTAAAAAAAAATATCCTATACTACTCTGTTTCAGAGTCATCATCATCTCCAGATGAATCTGAATCTGGATCTTGGTGAAACTCTCCAATATCTGGTTCATCCTCCATGTGAACGACGGCTTCCTCTCCATAGTCGGTAAAATCGACAACAAGTTCAAAAGCAGTTACATCTCCTTCTGCACTTAAGTTCCCGGATGTGCTTGGTTGTAGTGGGTCTTAATTGCAGCTCAGAACTTCCCTGAACTCGTCCTCTCGGGTTGAGTGATGTAACAGTGACCCATAGATCATCTCTGTTCCTAACCCGGGGGTACGTAATATAACAAACCTGTAACATTTGGAAAAATATTTGTAAATTTGTTAATTAATGATGATTAATGATGAAACATTGTGAATAATTGACATATATATATTTAATTACCTGATCGGTCTGAGAAGCAAGAATGAAAGGATCATAATATTGCAGCTTTCGCCTCGGAATTTAGTCAAATCCCCCAACGGCTATAATATATCCTCGGATTTTTGTCGGTTTTTTCCAAGGAACACACGTTCCTCGGAATGTCCTCAGAATTTTCCGACGGATCTGCGCTTCCTCGGAATTTTGTCGGTATATTCCGAGGAAATTCCGAGGAACCACGAAATTTTTGGGTCCTCAGAATTTCCTCAGAATTTCCTCGGAATATTCCGAGGAACTCATTTTTCCTCAGAATTTCCCTCAGTATATTGATGTTTTCTTGTAGTGAAATATCATTAAATATTTTAAATAATAAATAATTTAATACCTATTAATTAATTTTTATTGATAAATTATAACTTAAAACATTATACTCACTATATTTTAAAATAAAATTCATTACATTATAATCGTTTTAAAAATTACTATACTCAAACTTTAGAGTTCAGTTAAATCATTTAAAGTTCAATGTAAACATTAGAATTGTCAAATCATGCATTATCACAACTTGTACAAATAGGTCTCATATCATTTTTAGTTGTTGCAACGATATCACATTCATCCTCGATGATCATAGTACATATTAATACAAGAAGTCTTTATATCATGTAATGACCTTTTCCCACGAAATTTCCACTCTAATTTTGGTTAGATCTAAACTTAGACAGATTGATAGATAGTTGCTTGATGGTTGATGGACGATTAGGGTTGATAGATGGGTCGGTAAACTAACTAGCATCTTCCAACTTGGTAGATGGGTGGTTTGAAGGGTTGTTTGGATACTCTGAGGTTGCGGAATGGCCTCAGATTAACTTCTTTCATATTCTAGATTTGGCACATCAGTCAACTAAGGAGTTTGTTAATTGTTTTGGGTTCACACACCTCACAATCAAGTTGTTCAGATAACAACTGAATCGCCAAAGAAGAAATTAATTTTTATAAAATAATGACCGAAAAAGAGTTTCGACATACTCTAAATAGAAAGAGAGAAGATACAAGAAAATAAGTAGACAAGCTGCATGAGCAGCATTGAAAAACTAAAGCAGACAAGGAATTAACTAAGTAGTTGAGACAATAGAGTAATGGTAGGTGGTTGGGGTGTTGGCTCGTCCTAGAAGCTAGTCTTCACTCTTCAAGTTCTGAATAACATAAACAATCTTATTCAGAACATATCAACAATCAAAGAGGTATCATAAATTCAGAACATATCTCTATTACACAACGAACCTAGGCATTCCATGTAAATGAACCACATCTCTAAAGAACATATCAGCAATCAAAGAGGTATCATCAGTTTTGTAACATGGAATAAAGTGAACCATTTTAAAAACCTATCAACCACAACAAAGATGGAATATTTTCCCATCCCAATTCTAGGCAATCCAAACACAATATCCATTGAGATATCTACCATGGTTCAGATGAAATAGGCAGAGGAATATATATACTTTTGGTTTGGTTTGTTGCTTTGACTTGCTTGCGAGTAGCACACCGATTATACAGCTTCTCTACATCTTTTCTCATTTTTTGGCTAGTAGAAATGGTACTGCAAACCCTTCAAAGTTTTGTCAATGCCAAAGTGACCCGTCAATCCTCGTCCATGTGCTTCCCTGACTAAGAGATCTCTTAAAGAATAGTTAGGAACACACAGCCTTGATTCATAAAATAGAAAGTCATCATTCTTGAAATGTTTATCTATAGCAACCTTATAACACTTAAAATAATTTTCTTTGAAATCATGATCAGTTGTATAGTAAGACTTAATCTATTCGAAACCAAGGAGTTGAGTTTCTAAAGTAAAAAGATGCATCTTCAAGAAAGGGCATCAACAACCACATTCTCCTTACCTTGTTTGTACAAAATGACATAAGGAAATGTTTCCAGAAACTCCACCCATTTGGCATGTCTTTGGTTGAAATTTTGTTGACCCTTCAGGTGTTTCAAGAAATCATGATCAGCGTAAATGACAAACTCCTTGGGCAAGAGATAGTGTTGTCAATTTTGAAGTGCACAGATCATGGCATATAGTTCTTTTTCATAGCTTGGATAGTTTAGAGTTGCACCTCTGAGCTTCTTACTGTAATAAGCAATGCGTTTCTTTTCCTGCATTAAAACTGCTCTAATACCTACACCGAAGAATCACACTCTATTTCAAATTTTTGTACAAAATCAGGAAGCATAATAAGTGTGCATTAGTCAACTTCCCTTTTAGCAGACTGAAGACCTCTTCTTGAGTTGGACCCCAAGTAAATCTCACTATTTTCTTGATTACTTCAATGAGAGATGCAACAATGGTGGTAAACTCCTTCACAAATCTCCTATAGAATCCAACTAAACCATGAAAGCTTCTCACTTCTCTCACGATTTTAGGAGTTGGCCAGTCGCTTATGGCTTTAAATTTATCTTCATCTACTTGTATATCCTTAGAAGTCTCAACGAAATCTAAAAAGACAAGGTTATTTGTTCCAAAAGAGCACTTTATAAAGTTAGCAAACAAGAGTTCATTCCTCATGACATCTAAATCCATTTGTAAGATGTTCAACATGATCATACAAGGTTTTACTTGTATGTCATCAAATTAAACCACAACAAACAACCCTATGTAAGACCTCAAAACATGATTCATCAGCCTCATAAAAGTGTTGGGGGGGGGGGCGTTTATTAAACCAAATGGCATTACAAGCCATTTTTACATGCAATGTTTTGTTTTAAAAGCAGTTTTCCATTCACCCCCTCTTTCATTCTAATATGATGATACCCACTTTTCAAGTAAATTATATTAAGTAACACGAACCATGAAGTTCATCTAGCATATCATCACGGCGAGAAATTGGATGTATGTATTTTACTGTGATGTTGTTGATGGTTCTACAGTCAACACACATCCTCCATGTTCCATCCATCTCTGGAACAAGCAACACAAGGAAATCACAAGGATTGAGTCTCTCTCTAATGCGCCTTTCTCCATGAGTTCAGTGACTTGTCCTTGAAGCTCCAAATTTTCTACAAGGTTGGAATGATAGGCTGGTCTATTTGGAAAAGAAGATTCTGGAACAAAGTCAATCTGATGTCTTATGCCACGAATTGGAGGCAGACCTTGTACATTCTCCTCTGCAAAGACATCACTATACTCGTCCAAAACGAAATCAAAGTCACTCTAAATAGTTGGTGAAATGTCAAAAGATGAGGTTAGTGTTCTCTTGTAAACATACAAGATCATAGTCTGCTGAGCATACATGTTTCTCTTAACCTCAACAGTCTTGAAAAAAAATTAGAGTTTCTTACCTTCTATCCCTTGTCAGCCTCTCTTTTGTTTTTTCGGTTGTACCTGATCAAGGTGAACTTCCTGAGGTGACAGTGGGACCAGAGTATCTTCTTGCCTTGGTGTTCAAAATAGTGGTGATTTGTGAATCCATCTTGCATCACCTTCTGATCATACTTCAAAGATCTTCCCAAGTGGATATGTCCAGCATCCTTAGGAAGAACATCATTGAGAACTTCATTTGTATATCTTCCACTGGTGATATGAACTTTCACTTGTTTATGGACCTTCAAGTCTCCATCTTCACTAAGCCACTGTAGAGTATAAGGTCTTGGATATTCATGAACCTTCAAATTAAGCTTTTCAACCAGAGAGGTACTTGCCACATTTGTGAAACTTCCTCCATCAATAATTAAGCTCAATACCTTATCATGATCTGACATCAAGTATGAAACATGTTCTCACGCAGCTTTTGCTCTTCTTTCTTTTTCTTGACACTCAAAGTTCTCCTAGTAACCAACATATCTCCCTTGACTGGATAATCCATAGTTTCCTCAACATTTGCCACATATGTGAAACTTCCTCCATCAATAATCAAGCTCCATACCTTATCATGAATCTGACATCTAGTATGAAACATGTTCTCACGCAGGTTCTGCTCTTCTCCCTTTTGCTTGACACTCAAAGTTCTCCTAGTAACCAACATATCTATCTTGACTGGATAATCCATATTTTCCTCAACAGTGTCACCCAAGGGTGGTTCTTCTTCAGACTCATACTATCCACTCTCAAGCAGGATCATCAGCTTGTTGTTTGAGCACTCATTGGCATAATTCCCAATGCTGTGATACTTAAAGCACGTAACATCTCCAGATATTGTGGCTGGAGCTTTTCCTTTGTCATCTTGTCCATTCCCAGAAGCCTTAGTCTCCTCTTTTGGCTTGTTGAAAATCCTTTCTTCTTTGTTGTAAGCCGGTTTTGAAGATGACCCAAACTGGTTTCTGGTATAAGACTTCCTCTTGTTCTGTTGTTCAATGAGCACAACCTTGTGAAGAAGCTCCTCCATGGTGTTGAACTCCTGTATCTCTAGCCGGTCCTGAACATCTCTGTTCAGGCCTCCCTAAAACCTTGTCAGGGTTGATTCATCATCTTCATTAACATTAGCCTTAATTATGAGAGTTTCCATCTCCTGGAAGTATCCTTCAACACTCTTAGTTCCTTGTGTGAGCATCCTGAGATTCTGGTGGAGATCTCTGCCATAGTGACTTGGAACAAACCTTGCTTTCATGAGGGTCTTCATCTCGTACCAGGAGGAAACTGTGCCAGTTCAGTGTGTCTTGTCTTATGCATAATATGTTCCCACCAGTTGACTGCATATCCACCAAACTCAGTTGCAACAAACTTCATTTTCTTTTCTTCGGTTTAGTTTTGGCACTCAAAAACTAACTTCATCTTCTTTTCCTATTCCATGTAAGCATCATGGTCATTCTTACCAAGGAAAGGTGGAATTCCCAGTTTGATATTACCCATGTCGTCATCAGTTATTGGTCATGAGTTGTAGCTTCTCTTGGATCTAAGATCACTCTTTCTTGAAGAAGAGTAAGAACCATCTGAATCTTCCTATCTATTTTCCTTCTTGTTCTTATTGCAGTACGGTCAATAGATCTGTTTCTAGATTGTCTTGAACCATAGAAGAATTCAATAGCTTCTTATTCTCTTCTTGTTAGATTATCCTGAACCTGCTTAATAATCTCAGCTATCATTGCATGCATCTTGACAATAGGTGGATTCTCCTTTGTTTGCTCATTGTTGTCGCCTGGCATGGTTTCCTACAAAATCAACAAATTTTAGCAAACACACAAATCTCTCTCTCTCTCTCTCTCTCACGATCTCCCTTTGTTCTCTAAGAATTTTGTGGTGAAGGTGATTCAAAAGTTTTGTAAACTACTGAATCAAGTGAAAGCACAAAAACCCAAATCAACAAACTTTAGCAAACACACAATTTTCTCTCTCTCTCTCTCTCTATATATATATATATATATATATCCCTTTGTTCTCTAAGAATTTTGGGGTGAAGGTGATTCAAAAGTTCTGTAAACTACTCAATCAAGTGAAAACACAAAAATCCAAAACCCCAAAGAAAAGAACATATAGACATATTGCAATATTTTGGATGAGCAAATGATTTTACCAAACATTAGTCCGATTTTTCCTAGATTGAACTCGATTTCTTTTGGGTATATTTTAATGAAATTTGGCTCACTTGCAAACACATATACAGATAAGCGATTCATAAGAACAAAGATACCCAGGTTTACAAGATGAAAGCGAAATTTCCCAAAGAGAAGAACTTGAAATCCTAGAAAGTTTCAGAATTTGATAGGTTAGAGATTGAAAAAATAACCCAGAACTTGTAGATCTACAGAGTTGTTGCTTTGATGCCACTTAATGACTTCTTCCCAAGATGTTTCCACTCTGATTTTGGGTTGATATAAACTAATTGATAGATTGATAGATTGTTTCTTGATGGTTGATGTACGATTAAGGTTGATAGATGGGTCGACCAACTAACTAGCTTCCTCTAACTTGGTATATGGATGGTTTGAAGGGTTGTTTGGATAATCTTAAGGTTGCAGAATGGCCTCAGGTTAACCTCTCCCATGTTCTCGATTTGACACACCAGTCAACTAGAGACTTTTTTGATTATTTTGGGTTCATACACCTTACAGTGAAGTTGTTCAGAGAACATTTGAATCACCAAAGAAAAAATTGAGTTTGATTAAAATGATCATTGAAAAACAGAGTGAGTTTCGAAAGCCTAAATAGAAGAGGCAAGAAAATAAGTAGATAGGCTTCATGTACAACATAGAAAAACTAAAATAGACAAGGAATTAACTGAGTGGTTGAGACAATAAAGTAATGGTAGGTGGTTGGGGGTGTTGGTTCGTCCTAGAAGTTGGTCTTCACTCTCCAAGTTCTGAATAAGACAAACAATTTTCTCAATTATCTTCTTGGAGTTAGATGTTGTAATAGGCCCATCAGAGATTTCAAATGAATCTTTCTTTTGGACATTATATTTCTTTTGGGCTAAGAGATACTCATATTCATTCTTTTCCATATCAGCTTCTTCATAGTCATTGGGTTTTTGCATACACTTAGGCTCATCATCGGGAGCCTCTAAGATTGGCTCGTCTTGGATTACATCATCATGTAACATCAGTCCATGTTTTACCATCTGCACAATATCTACACTATAATCTCCACCCCCTGCTAGGTTCGTGTAACCTATGCCACAATATGATGTTCTCTGTTACTACCATAATTTGATCTTCCTCACGGATATAACAAATTTTATATCCCGGCATACAGCCGCTGATATACAAATACTCCCAAACTTTCGCAATTTTAAACTTCTTGTTGCTCTGACAAATAGAGCATGTACATTTCAATTTAAGAATTTTTGTTGTTTCCAGTTTTTGTAGAGTCACCCGCTGATTTCGTTTATACCATATGCATATTCTTATGTAAATAATTTTTTGTTTGGATTTATGTGAAGTTTATCATACACGAAATAAAATGATTAGATGGCATGTGTATTTTTGTGCGCTTAGTTGTCAATAAGGGAAAATGGAAGTTATAGAATCATGTGGACAAATTCATGACAAATTCCTGATGAACTAAAAATATTCGTTGGGATTTCAGCAATAATTTATTTTTTTAATTACTACATAACAGTTATATATTCTGCCCGAAATTTTTGATGAATGCTTGATGAATATTTATAGTTTTGCAGAAATCCATTAGAAAGTTTTGAAATTTACAAGAACTATATAACAGATATATTTTTATAGTAAAAATATTAGTAAATTTCTGACAGATGGAACGGAAGTTAATCCAATGATAATTCTTGATGGAAGTCAGTTTATTGTTAATTCCCAACGGATTCTCGACATATTTCAACGAAATGTAGTTTGATGATTTGGCATCAGGAATTTGGTTTGAATTCCCTATGGATTGACTTCCATTATGAATTCCAAATGAATTTCCTTGTTTTTCCGTAGTGAAATTCTTACACTAAAACGTGATGATTTAGCCACAGTTTCAAATCTTGATTGCAATATTCCATATGCGCGTTCCACATATTTCGTACATGGTTATTGCTTCGTTGCAAATAATTTTGTTTGGGCCACATGGATAGTGATTTGTTCGTCTAAGGGACATTAGGGATGGTTCATCCTTGATTTCCAACGATTTGTATAGCTTAATTATTACCTTGGAGTAACTAACCATGACTATGTCATGTAAGCATGCTACACCTTCTCTAGCCCTTATAAGTTTTTAGAAATGACTATATTTGTAAGACACAAACCCGGTCTAAGTGGCGGTCAAAGCCTCACGTTGCTGGTCTACTCACTGGCCGAATCTCTCAATTTTTTGTCCTTCATCTATAACATCGTCCTTAGGTGTGGACTATCTTAAACTCTAGCTAAAGAACACCTTAATCATCTCCTAGCTTAAATCATTTCTAATAGTACGCAGCAGAATATTCTTTCTTAATCCTTCGGTCCAATTGTCTATGCCTTGGTCAGTTCACTTACCACCATTCAATTTATAGAACAATCCTTGGAACGGTTCCATTCATACCGATCCAAGGTTCCATTCCCATAAACCATTCTACCAGCATCCTAGCAACATACTAATCTATTCATGTATTTGCTAAGTCATACCTTTTCCATATCCTTATAGCTTATTAGGTCATCGGTCCTCCATAGAGCCGAACTGATCTTGCTTGTCTACTTGACCAAGATCACTCAATTATATTATTTAAGGTCATTATCCTTGTACCTGCATTAAACAACTCTCTTCAGTCGATGTGATCAAGGACCGGATCACTAAGAAGAACAAGGAGAGTCTAGATGAGCCACATGAAGCCACAATGCACCAGCAGCCTGGTGATGATGCTCTAGCCATTCCAGAAGGTCCCATGACTCGTTCCAGAGTCAAGAAACTTAAGGAGAATGTTGTTGTATTACTCACTTCACATCCACAATAAGAAGAAAGTCTTGGACAAGGTTTGATCCGAGATGTCTTGATCACCATTCAAGCCATCTCTACATCAAGCTGAGTTAGTGTCTAGGCAAGACATTTGGTGCGTGCTCTTTTCCTTGCTTTTGGTTTTCTCCCACGAGGTTTTCCGGAGGAAGGTTTTTAACGAGGCCACAACTTGTCTTACACATCACTTAGGCTCTATCTCGGCCCAAGACTAGCAGAAGTTTACATTTTAAAGCTTATGTTTATTTTAAACTATAGTTTTTCCTTTTTACTCTTTTCAAAACCCTAGAGAGCCTGTTCTCTGGTTTCCTTTTATTTAAAGGGTTCTCCTAACCCTATTGTAAGAAAGAAATTATCAATCAACGAGTTTCTTTTCTCTCTTGACGGCTCTCTCTCTAGAAGTTTTCGAGTTCTGGTGTGTAATATCCAGAGACCTAAGGGTGTTTACTTGGTGTGTCATATCCGAGTTATTCATCTAGGAGTATCAAGAGTCCTCTCATCCCTCTTTTGTCACCAATCGATCCACAACCTTGAAGGACTTGAGTCCCTGATTCGTTCTTGCAAGGATCTATCCATCCCCATCAACCAAAGAGCATCCTAGGGACGCATCAAGTGGTATCAGAGCAACTTTGGTTTGGGAAGTACCCGTTCTCTCTTGTTTCTTTTTGTTTCATCAGTATTAAACCTTTGTTAAGCAGTAGATCTCATCTGATTAGGGCTGCTCGAATTTCATAGAGATTAGACAAGGTTTTAAGCTTTTTCCTTTTTGCTTGCGGAAACCCTAGAGAGATAAACCTAGCCGCATAAGTTCTTTGCTCTTTAACACTCTTTGTTTCATATGCTAATCAACTTAATCATCTTGAACACGAGTAGATTTAGGTTGTTTAGGCTGCTAGAACACCTTGGAGAAGTTTAGACAAAGATTTCCTTTTTGCTTGAAATCGGAAACCCTAGTTCCATTTTTTTTAGCCGATTATCCTTTTTGCTTTTTGTCTTGCAAAACAAGCTTTAGTTTGTGTTTACCTTTTTCCTTTTTGCTTGTCTTGTTACCTAGAATCTTTTTACTGGTTATATTGTTTTCCTTTGTGCAGGAAGCATGGGATCCGAGTCTGAAGAAGAAGCTGAACTCGTCAGGAAGAACAAGCTGCTCATGGAAGCCATGAATGCTCAACTGAACCAGAACATGGTAGCAACCATGACCGAGATGATGAGGACCAACCTCAATGAGATCCGGAGAGAGTTCAGAGAAGAAGTCAGAAGAGCTATTGGTCAAGGAACCAACCGATAGGCTAGAAGAGGAGAGAAAACTCATGCAACTCGACAAGAGCATGCTGGTTATGAGGAGACTGACAACGAGTATGAACATATCAGTTCATCCTCAAGACGAAGCCAAAGAAGACCTAGGCGTGGACAAGAAGGAAGGACAAACCAGGGAGATGAGCTTGCTGGTTTGAAGACAAAGATACCCCCATTCCATGGCAAAGCTGACCCGGATGCCTACCTTGAGTGGGAGAAGAAGATTGAGTTGGTCTTTCAGTGTAAGCAGTACACAAACCACAAGAAGATTCAGATTGCTGCTACTGAATTCTATGACTATGCTCTAAGTTGGTGGGATCAGTACATCACAACTCGTAGAAGGAATGGAGAGGAACCAGTAGAGACTTGGACAGAGATGAAGTCTATCATGCGCAAGAGATTTGTTCCAAGCCATTACCACAGAGACGTGCACCACAGGCTCATGAAGCTTACTCAAGGATCAAGATCAGTGGAGGAGTACTACCAGGAGATGGAGTTGCTCATGCTAAGAGCTAGCATATCAGAAGATAGAGAAGCCACCATGTCAAGGTTCCTGTGTGGTTTAAACCGAGAGATACAAGACAATGTTGAGATGCAACATTATGTGGAGCTTGAAGAGATACTACACAAGGCTATTCTTGTGGAACAACAGCTCAAGAGGAAGGGACATTCACGCAATCACTATGGCTTTAACTGGTTACACAACACCAAAGAAGAGAAGTCACCTTATCCTAAGGAGTCTAAACCGTTTCAGAAAGACAACAAGTCCTATCCAAGAGAAGAAACCAAACCAAGCAGTGCTCTTGACAAGGGCAAAGGCAAGGTTGAAGCTTCTAGTTCCAGAGCTCGTGATGTGAAGTGTTTCAAGTGCCAAGGACGATGTCATTATGCCAATGAGTGTACCAACAAGAGGGTCATGATCTTGCTGGAAAATGGTGACTATGCCTCAGAAGATGACAACACCGAGTCTGACCAAGAAGAGAGTGAAGAGGAGCATGAAGAAGGACCAGTCCAGGGGAAGATCTTAGTGGCAAGAAGGCTTCTAAGCTTGCAAACCAAGACTGAGGAGCTAGAGCAACGAGAAAACCTATTCTACACCCGTGCTTGGTCCAAGGAAAAGTGTGCAGCCTCATTGTTGATGGAGGCAGTTGTGTGAATGCTGCTAGTGAGACAATGGTCAAGAAGTTGGGATTGAAGGTTCAGAAGCATCCCAAACCTTACCGGCTACAATGGCTGATTGAAGAAGGCACCATGAAGGTTTCAAGTCAAGTGCTCATTCCTTTAGCCATAGGAAGATACGAAGATGAAGTCTTGTGTGATGTGTTGCCTATGGAAGCTGGTCACATACTTCTTGGAAGACCTTGGCAATCTGATCGCCGAGTTATCCATGATGGCTTCACCAACAAGCACTCCTTTGAGTTCAAGGGATGCAAGACTGTCCTGGTTCCCTTGACACCTAAGGAAGTTCAATAAGATCAGATTCAACTTCAAAAGAAGGAGATTGATCTAAAACCGGCTGGAACTAAGCAGCCAAACTTTTATGCTAACATGGGTGATATCAAAAGAACTCTTTACTCTAGACAATCTGCTATCTTACTTGTGTTTAAAGAAGCTCTTTTGAACTTAACAGATTCTACACCGGTGTACCCGAGTGAAATGGTTTCTCTTTTGCAGGAGTTCCAAGATGTATTTCCAGAGGACAATCCCATTGGGTTAACTCCTTTGAGAGGGATTGAGCACCAGATAGACTTTGTACCAGGATCTACACTTCCAAACCGTCCATCATACAGAACCAACCCGGTTGAGACCAAGGAGTTGCAAAGACAAGTAGAGGAACTCATGGAGAAGGGCTATATCCGAGAGAGTTTGAGCCCATGTGATGTACCAGTGCTCCTAGTGCCTAAGAAGGATGGTACATGGCGTATGTGTGTTGATTGTAGATCAATCAACAACATCACAGTGAAGTATCACCACCCTATACCTAGACTTGATGATATGCTTGATGAATTGCATGGTTCTTGCATCTTTTCTAAGATAGATTTAAAAAGTGGTTATCATCAGATTAGGATGAAAGAAGGAGATGAATGGAAGACTGCATTTAAAACTAAACATGGATTATATGAGTGGTTAGTTATGCCATTTGGATTAACCAATGCACCTAGTACATTCATGAGATTAATGAATCATGTTCTTAGATCATTCATAGGCATCTCTGTTGTTGTATACTTTGATGACATCTTAGTATATAGCAAGAACATAGAAGAGCATCTAGAACATCTTAGGGCTGTCTTGAATGTTTTGAGAAATGAGAAGCTTTATGCCAACTTAAAGAAGTGCACCTTTGCGCGGATAACTTGGTTTTCCTAGGCTTTGTTCTGAGTGCAGATGGAGTTAAGGTCGATGAGGAGAAGATCAAAGCCATCAAAGACTGGCCGAGTCCAACCACAGTAGGAGAAGTGAGGAGTTTCCATGGGCTTGCTGGGTTCTATAGGCGATTTGTGAGGGACTTTAGCACCATTGAAGCTCCCTTAACTGAAGTGATAAAGAAAGATGTTGGATTCAAGTGGAGAGAAGCACAAGAGAAGGCTTTCCAAAGCCTAAAAGAGAAGCTTACTCAATCACCTCTTCTTATGCTTCCTGACTTTACAAAAACTTTTGAAATAGAATGTGATGCTTCAGGATTTGGAATTGGTGCTGTATTGATGCAGGATAGGAAACCCATTGCCTACTTCAGTGAGAAGCTTGGAGGAGCCACTCTCAACTATGGAACCTATGACAAGGAACTCTATGCCTTGGTGAGGGCATTGCAAACATGGCAGCATTACCTATGGCCCAAGGAGTTTGTCATCCACACTGATCATGAGTCCCTAAAGTACCTAAAAGGGCAGAGTAAGCTTAGCAAGAGACACGCAAGATGGGTTGAGTTCATAGAGACCTTCCCATACGTGATCAAGTATAAAAAAGGTAAGGAGAGCATAGTTGCTGATGCACTATCTCGGAGGTATGTTCTCTTGACCACTCTAGATGCTAAGTTACTTGGGTTTGAGCAGATAAAGGATATGTATGATACTGACCTTGATTTCAAGGAAGCTTATGCATCTTGTGAGAAGTTTGCTGCAGGGCATTACTTTAGACAAGAAGGTTTCTTGTTCTATGACAATAGATTGTGTGTGCCTAATTGCTCTTTGAGAGATCTCTTTGTCAGGGAATCCCATGGGGGCAGTCTAATGGGACACTTTGGGATTGCCAAGACCTTAAAAGTTTTGCAGGATCACTTCTACTGGCCGCACATGAAGAGAGATGTGGAGAGAATCTGTGGGAGGTGTGCTACTTGCAAGCATGCCAAGTCCCAAGTCCAATCCCAGGGTTTGTATACTCCTTTACCCATTCCACACCATCCCTGGAATGACATTTCCATGGACTTTGTTGTTGGATTACCTAGGACTAGAACGTGAAAGGATTCAATCTTTGTTGTTGTTGATAGGTTCTCTAAGATGGCACATTTCATAGCATGTCATAAGACTGATGATGCATTGCACGTTGCTAACCTGTTCTTTAAAGAAGTTGTTCGTTTACATGGCATGCCTAGGACTATAGTTTCTGATAGGGACACTAAGTTTCTTAGCTACTTTTGGAAGACTCTTTGGTCTAAGCTAGGCACTAAACTGTTGTTTTCTACTACATGTCATCCACAAAATGATGGACAAACTGAAGTAGTTAATAGAACTCTAGGAACACTCCTGCGTGCATTCATTAGAAAGAACTTAAGAACTTGGGAAGAATACTTACCACACTGTGAATTTGCATACAATCATGCCATGCATTATGCTTCTAAGTATTCACCATTTAAAATTGTTTATGGGTTCAATCCCACCTCTCCTTTGGATCTAATGCCTTTACCTGAGTGTGAAAGGATCAGTTTAGACGGTAAGAAGAAAGCAGAGATGGTCCAACGAATCCATGAGAAGGCTAGACAAAACATTGAGCAGAAAACCAAGCTTTATGAGAAGAAAGCCAACAAGGGAAGGCGTGTGAGGATCTTTGAAGTCGGTGACCAGGTTTGGGTGCACCTGAGGAAGGACAGGTTCCCCAACGAGAGGAAGTCCAAGCTGATGCCAAGGGTTGATGGACCTTTCGAGATCATCCACAAGATCAATGACAATGCCTACAAGCTTGATCTCCAAGGTAAGTACGATGTATCCAATAACTTCAATGTCACTGACTTGTCCCCTTTTGCTGCAGATGAACCAGATTTGAGGACAAATACTTTTCAAGAGGGAGGGGATGATGTGATCATGGACCGGATCACTAAGAAGAACAAGGAGAGTCTAGATGAGCCACATGAAGCCACAATGCACCAGCAGCCTGGTGATGATGCTCTAGCCATTCCAGAAGGTCCCATGACTCGTTCCAGAGTCAAGAAACTTAAGGAGAATGTTGTTGGATTACTCACTTCACATCCACAGCAAGAAGAAAGTCTTGGACAAGGTTTGATCCGAGATGTCTTGATCACCATTCAAGCCATCTCTACATCAAGCTGAGTTAGTGTCTAGGCAAGACATTTGGTGCGTGCTCTTTTCCTTGCTTTTGGTTTTGTCCCACGAGGTTTTCCGGAGGAAGGTTTTTAACGAGGCCACAACTTGTCTTACACATCACTTAGGCTCTATCTCGGCCCAAGACTAGCAGAAGTTTACATTTTAAAGCTTATGTTTATTTTAAACTATAGTTTTTCCTTTTTACTCTTTTCAAAACCCTAGAGAGCCTGTTCTCTGGTTTCCTTTTATTTAAAGGGTTCTCCTAACCCTATTGTAAGAAAGAAATTATCAATCAACGAGTTTCTTTTCTCTCTTGACGGCTCTCTCTCTAGAAGTTTTCGAGTTCTGGTGTGTAATATCCAGAGACCTAAGGGTGTTTACTTGGTGTGTCATATCCGAGTTATTCATCTAGGAGTATCAAGAGTCCTCTCATCCCTCTTTTGTCACCAATCGATCCACAACCTTGAAGGACTTGAGTCCCTGATTCGTTCTTGCAAGGATCTATCCATCCCCATCAACCAAAGAGCATCCTAGGGACGCATCATTGGTACTTAGTCATTCAACCAACCATCCCCACAAACTAAGTGACCATTGAGAAGTCTTCATCGGCTAAGGATATGCATCTGGCCCTTCTAGGCTTATGCACCATCCAACAATCTTTTGCCTCATCAGCTATCACCTCATGTCCATTCTCTTGGACTAAGCATGCCCATCAGATCATAAGTCAATCTTGACTATGATCAGATCATACACGTCCTTCTTTGAGGAAGCACACATAGGCTCAATACTTATGGTCCGCGACTCATAGCACTAGCCATACTGTTCCTCAGTGTTCTAAGCCAATCTTTTGGAATTGTGTATCCATAACAAGGTTGATACCAAGAATTCCTTATAGTCACTATCTCATAGTGACACGGCCTTGATTCATAAAGAAGGTAAGACCATCGATCCATATCACTCATAGTGACACTTGCCATCGATCGACGACCAACTTGCAGACAGCCGACTGAAAAGCCCAAGTTCAGAAGACAAAAGACAAGAATGCCCTGGACGAGTTTTGACCTAGTTTTTGGGTTTTCATATTTATGCTCATGTATTGAGAGCAAAAGGGTGGAGTGAAAGTGCAAGTACAAGCTTAGGCAAGTCTTGACACAACCCACATAGCTTTATGGTTTTAGATTTTTAGGGGAGAATATTAATAACTCTTTAAGGAGATTTTTATTTGAACCCCAATATTTTATCTATGCATTCTATTCATATTATTATTCTTTCTTTGATCATGTCTGAGTAGTCATCAACTAGGTTTAAGGTTGAATGATAACAATCATGGATTAGCCCAAAAGTAGGATTGCTAGCTAAGTTAATATCCATCAATTGAGTTGTGCTTAATGCTTGCATTCTAGAGTAGCTAACTAGGATCTCGAAACTAGGACATGGACGACTACGAGAGTAGCATTTGTGCCAGAACAGACCACACTGAACTAGGCTGTTAGGCGCATGCGAGAACTGGTCCAACTAGTCTTGTGGAATTATCAAATCTCGTTCACACTTCCTTCTGATTTCACCATCGATTGACATCAGGCGTTCAACGTCGATCGATAGTCTTTCCTTTTGCTTGCATACGAGAGTTGGTGTTAAAAAGGTCAAAATAGTTAATATCTGAGTCCTAGTATATTTACATATATGTGCTTCCTATCCACTATAATCCATTAAGCTTGAAACCCTTAGATCTAGCATATTTACATTTGCATCAAGTTAGTTTACTAGAATATTTCCATATTTGCATTATTTCCATATTTGCATTATTTCCATATTTGCATTATTATCATATTTCCATATTGCATCTCTACTTCTTGAAAATGAATATTTCCTTAATTTATTGTTTGCCAACATATATATATATATATATATATATATATATATATATATTCACCTAGCTTAATCTTTAGGAATAAGAAATCTATTGTGTGTCATTACTCTCAGTGGATTCAGTCCCTAAGTACTACACCTAATCTCTTTGGGAAAGAGTACTATTTGTATGTTAATGACTAGAGTTAATTTGATAGTGATTTGTTTAGGATATTTATACCATGCTAGAACAAGTAAAACACGCATGTCAAATTTGGCGCCGTTGCCGGGGAGCATTGATCGCCATTACATTTAATTTCTAGGATTTAGTCTAGGTTTGTTACTATATTCAAGTTACTACACTTTTCTTTTCCTTGTTTTCAGGTGCATGCAAAGACACACCAGGAGCAATAAAGGACAAGAACTATGATTCTCTGACATCGATAGAATTGAATGTACGATCCGCAAAGAAAAACGACAAGCATCGATCGACAGCAATAAATCCGCATCGATCGACACATCTTTACGGATAGCATCGACTGACATCAGAACTCGAGCATCAACCGACACTGATCACACATCGACGATCGACAACATAGTACCCGCATCGATCAACAGAAGCCGACGAGTTCAGATAGTTGCGACTTTGATTTTGACTCGGGATGAGGACGGAAACCTGCATGACCAAGACGGTCATCTGCGTAATGCAGTAGGTCAAAAGATCGAGAAGAGAATGGAGGCTGGAAAGGTGTACCAACTCAATGAACTAATTGATGATGATTTTTGGGTAGAAGTGAAGAAAGAAAAGCTACAAGAGGAAATATGCCATTCGCACAAACGTCGATCGACATTGGCTGCGGCGAATCGATCGATGAAACCTGTAGAGTTAGTAGAATCCGGAATTTTTTTATACATCGTTCGACGCATCAATCGTGGAATCGATCGACGGTCCCCATAAAAAAAACGGGTTCCTTTTTCCCAAAAACGCGAATGAGACAACTCCGGAGCAGAAGATGGGTACATCAGAGCCTATGATGGTTGATAAAACTGCCAAGGATCATCCCAGGAAGAAACAGAGGATTGTTCTAGAAAAGAAAAGTGACCCTGGAAAATTTGTGGTACCATGTCTGATCAAAAACCACAAGTTTCCCAACGCCCTCTGTGATACTGGATGAGCGGTGAGCATCATACCCACAGCTATGACTGAAAAATTGAACCTGAAAGTGGAGCCTTCCGGAGGTTCTTTCATCTTTGTGGATTTCTCCAGAGTAGATTCAGGAGGTATCTGTAGAGATGTCTCACTTCAAGTTCAGGATGTCTTAGTCCCGATAGACTTACATGTGATGGATATCCAGATCGATTGGAATTCTTCCTTATTACTTTGAAGAGCTTTCATGGCTACTGTGGGATCTATCTGCGACATGAGGACAAAAATTTTGTGTCTTTCCATGATGGATCATAACATCTATTTTGAAATATATAAGAATAAACCTGGCCTCACAAAATTAAGTGATAATGCTGAACTTGTGGCCACATGTTTCTGCGATTATGACTTCGATGAAGAGTCAGAAGATAGAGCATCGATCAACACCCAACCCAGCCAATTGATCGATGCTGATGAAGCAAAGGACATGCCTGCTCAGTCAGAAGAGGAGGAAAGCGGTGAACCAGCATCAGAGGACGAGCTAGGCGATGGAGAGTTATGCGCTACTGATCCGACCAAGGAGAGGCTGAGCTCAAAGGAAGATGACTTGGAGGAGATTCTGAACAAATGGGAGCATTTCCATCGACAAAGTATGTATACAGAAGGGACTGGTCCCTTGAAAGGCATTGTGGGCCGGAATCAAATAGAAGATGGACAAGAGGAGGGACATTCGGCCCAAGCAGAGATCAATGACAATCGACCCAGCAACTGATCCACTAGTCTTCTCCATTGGGCCAACAACTAGATCAAAATCTAAAGCCGAAAGAGAAGCTTTGAGGAACATGATCCAGCTTGTGCAAGCCAAGGAAGAGATAGGCACGAATCTAGAAAGGAAGGCAGCAGATTGGATCACTCTCTTATCCACAGAAGAAGATCTCGTGTGCTCTAAAAACAAAACCAATTTAATCTAGGATTCTAGGATTTTATTCAGTTGATTTGATTTAGATAAAACCAAATCTAGTTAGGATTAGGATAGTTTAGGATATGATTAAAAGATTTAGAGTTTCCTCTATTTAAGAGACGTAGGAAGGCTAAAGGCAAAACACTTCATCTTTTCAATAAAGAGCTTTTAAGCCACAATCGTTCCAGAGTTCTTACTCCTTTGTTCAGTGCCTGAGCAGAGAGCATCACTAAGGGAAAGAGATTTCCAGCGTGAGCATCTTAGACAAACAGCAAGGTAAACTTGCGTCTAAGAGAAGCAAAGAAACTTTGGGCCATCCGTAGCTTTAAAGCCAAGACCATCGATCTATTCAGAATGCTAGTAGCCTCAGATCATCTTTCATCCATCCCACCTCGAGCGATCCAGGAGAAGACGCCTTCTAAGGCCGTATCAAGTGGTATCAGAGCCACTTGAAGGTTGGGAAATTGTTTGTCTTTCTTGTTCATCTATCAAGAACTTTCTTCTCTATCTATCTTGTGTAAGACAAACCAGGCCAACCTCATAATAAAAAAAAGAAAAAAAGGAGATCGAAAAGATCCAAATCAAAAAAAAAAAAACACAACTGAGGAAAAATCCAGTTGAGCTGAGGAGAAATCCAGCTAGGTGGTTAATGCGGTTTGGCAAAGAATGTCTTACATCTGTCTATCTATCTTCTGCTTCACGTTAGGGCTAGGTTTCTAGATCTTAAGTGATTTGAACTCGGCTTTAAACTGAACTTGCAAGGAGATCAGGGACGAATGTTGGATTACCAACCAAATTGAGTGAGACAAGAGAGAGTTAATTGTTTATCTTGTCTAACGTTTGCTTAAGTGTTTTAGGAATCAATGGTAGGAAGCGATCGCAGCCAAGATGAGGAGCCTGTGGTTTAGCAGATCAACCTCAATTAACTTCAGTTTGAGGCCATGATGGCTGAGATCACTCATAGACTTCAAGATAACTTTATTAGAGCTCAATAACCTAACCTACCTGATGTTGTTTTTGCAGGTCAAGGTAGAGTAGATGTAGTGGAGCAGTAAGAGTTTCCGTTGGACCTAAAGAGGGCCACGAGTTGAAGCTGGGGGTCACCGGATCCCTGCTGATGACAATCCAAGAGACACATCTGGCAATAGTGATGATGGGCACAAGCTAGCCAACACCATAGGCGCCACAACCGGAGGCAACCAATGGAAGACAATCTAGGAGGTCTTCAACTCAGGATTCCTCCTTTCCATGGGAAGAATGACCCTGACGCCTACCTAGAATGGGTGAAGAAGCTAGAGCTAGTCTTCAGCTTCCAAAATCACTCGGAGGAGAAGAAGGTCCGACTAGCAGCAACTGAGTTATGTGGGTATGCTATCAACTGGTGGGAGCAGCTGGCTTCCAACCGCAGGTGTAACGGGGAACCACACGTGTCATCCTGGTTTGAGATGAAAACAGTAATGAGGAAGAGGTTCGTTCCCATCCACTATGGGAGAGAAATTCATCAAAAACTGAGCCGGTTGGCACAAGGAACTAAGAGTGTAGAGGACCACTTCTAGGAGATGGAGACTCTAATGATGAAAGCAGAGGTGAATGAAGATATGGAAGCCACCATGGCACACTTTCAAGGAGGATTAAGCAGTGACATTCAGGATAGGCTAGAGATGCAAGAGTATGCTGATACGGAAGAGTTGTTGCACAAAGCCATACTGATTGAACAGCAAAACAAGAGGAAGAAATACTCAAGAAATCAGTATTGGACGACATCTAGACCTGTCCCTCCTAAGAATGATTGACCCATTATAAAGCCAAAAGACAATCCGCAATAAACTGGAGCATCTCAACTTGTTAAAGGCAAAGGACCAGCAACACCTACCCGGTCTTGGAATGTCTAATGCTTCAGATGTCAAAGCTATGGGAATTATCCTAACGAGTGTACTAGCAAAAAGATCATGATCATCTTAGAGAATGGAGAAGTTGTCTCTGAAGATGAACAACCCCAAAGTGATTCAGAGGAGAATCGGTGGAGTATCCAATCCGAGGTGACATCTTAATCACTACGAGATCATTCCCCAGTCCACGAGAGGAGCTAGTGTACTCTCCAGCTCAAGGGGAAAGCATGGTATCAAGAAGAATCAACTTAGAGCTACCGACCAGGAGCAAAGAGAAAACTTGTTCCATACACGTTGCTTGATTCACAACAAGATGTGCAGCCTCATCATTGATGGAGGCAGTTGTACCAATGTGGCGAGTGAAACCTTGGTGAAAAAGATGAACCTTCCGGTTCAAGATCATCCCAAGCCATATACACTCCAATGGCTCAATGAGGATGGCGATTTGTGTGTCCTCAAACAAGTCAAGGTACCCCTAAGCATTGGGAAGTACCAAGACGAGGTCGCGTTTGATTTTCTACCAATGGATGCTAGCCACATCCTATTGGGACGACCATGGAAATTTGACAAGAGGGCATTCACAATGGCTACACCAACCGGCATACCTTTGCCCACAAGGAGAAGCAGATCACCCTGGTGCCTTTAACCCCAAAAGAGGTGCACAAAGATCAGCTACAACTTAAGAAGCACAAAGAGGAAGATCAAGCTGTGGGAACCGAATTCGCACTTGTCGATTTCCGTAAAATAAGGAAAGTTAGGAAAACCCTAATTTCCCAGAGATCCCGGATTTCTGCTAAACCAAAAACTTCAAGCAACTAGACAGAGAGACCAAACGAAAATAGCGATGAATGTAAGTAAAAAAGGATGAGCAATAGGAATCTTATTCCGAATCAATTTTTGAGCATTACAACGAGGTATGATCATTGGCTAAGAGAGCTGTCGGCGAGGTCCCTAGTTCTAACAACCTAAGACCACAAAAACCTAGTTGGGTCGCAACACGAGTAACAAAAACGGAAAATTGCCTAAAACGCTAAGTTTGCTGTGAGAGCTCTGAGTAAAATTTCTGATCACTCTGCACCTTTGACCTTGGATCTCTTATATACTCCTTAGAGGCGGTTTTGCCTTGCCGATTCTGCCCTTGGTCGAATTTATTTTCTCGTGGAAATCTTCCAAATCTTCCCAAGTCTTGTGTTTATCCTTTGGAAACTTTACATTTATCCTTCAAGACTTAACATTTATCCTTTCATGCAAAACAAGGGTAAACCGTCATAGGATTTGGGCCCGATTTCTTATACAATCGAAAGTGGGCTTTCAGGCGTGCGTGAACCCTATCAGCCTGTTTTTACGACTTAGGCATTTTTACGATTTTGTTGAAACGGCGCTTTCCGAATGACGTTGGTTTGTGCGGAAGCCCAAATCTCCCATATCATGAAGACAATTTATTGAGGTGTTTAGGCAACCATCGATTGTCTATACGTTCGATTTTCATTTCTTTCGAGAAAGAAATCCTCGTAGTTCTTTTTTAAGTAGTAAAGTTTGGGAGATGACTTTGATCGGAAAGAAACAAAGACTAAGCTCGACTTGTTCTCAAAAAGGGGAGTTATAAAGATGGGCCGGAGATGGAATGATCATGCTTGTGGGCTGGTGTGGCCCATACCTTCAACTGTTTGGTCTACTCGATGAACCGGCGAACTGACCGTTCGGGATTGATCTACTCGCCGTTTGGGAAGTAGGCCGTTTGGTCTACTCGCCAAACGGCGAGTAGACTGTGTGGGTTCGGTTTAGTCGAACCGGTGAGTAGGCCGTTTTGTTTAGTTATGCCGAGATTATTTAAGTGTTCTCGAGGCTTTCCCGGTTCGACGGATTAGTTGTGAAATCTAAGTTCGGTTATTCCGCTTTTTGATTTACATGTTCTCCTATATTTTTTATCGACAAGAAATCTCTCTCGAGAAGTTTTTTAAGGCCGATTTTGTCGTGACCGATTTTGACCCCAACAGTTAGCCCCCTAGCTCGTGAGAACATGTAGTGTTCTTATGAGTGTTTGTCGTGTGCAAGGTGAGTTAGGCAGAATTGGTGTTAAAAATCCGAGAGTGAATAGTGAAATCTCTTTGCCTATAAATAAGTGAGGTAAGTTTTCACATTCTTCAATTACTTGGTGATAACTTCCCTTAAGAGAAAATCTTCTCTCATTTTCTCTCTTCAGAAAAGAAATATTTCATATCTCCCTTTTCTCCTTTTTTTGAGAGCCATGTCTTCAAGAAATAAATCCACGAAGTCTCGTCGCAGCCGTCTCTCTAAAGAGGGCTCGAGTTCGCGAATCGAGGATGTTGCACCCAAGGTCGAGTTTTTAGCCCAATCCGTCGACCCTGAGGAGGCTCACGAGTATTGGGGTACGCAAGATGCTCCCGATCCCGGGACACGGGTTCCACCCGAGTTCGAACAGAATTGCAAGGACGGTTCTCCGAGCAAGAGTTGCCGCAACAGTCTGGCCTCTGTCTGGAAATTCTGCCAAACACCGGAGGCAGTCGAGTTTCGCGTGCCAGTGTTTAGGGATTCTGCGGAGTCTCCTCCCGATGGCTATTTCACGTGCTATGAAGCGTTCTTGACGCTGGGGCATCTGTGGTTCCCTATCCCGGAGGTAATCTCGCAGTTTCTCCAACGTCTCGGTTTGTCGATCGGTCAGATCAACCTTCACGGCATTATGCACATGGTCGGGATTTTGGTGTTGAGCTACGAGAAGGGACTGACTGTGAGACCCGAGGACCTGGTAGCTTTCCTTATGCCGTGGACGAGTTCGGGTATGATCATGCTGAGGCCTAAAAAAGCCTCCTTGAGGATCATAACGGGCTTCCCATCCCACGTCCATATCTGGGAAGACCACTTCTTTTTCGTCCGCGTGAACGAGGCGTCAGTTGTCCCGGAGGGCCTTCCCATCTTTCGGACTGTTTGGGGTATACGAGGTATTTCCTTCTCGTTTCTGGTTGTGTAGCAGTTTTTCTTCTTTTTTTAAAATGCGCTTGTTCGTTTTTGCAGAAACTGATCCTCTTCCCCCACTCCCAGACGATCTGTTCCAACTCCGAGAAATCCTTATTACCGGCAAGTGCTTCTGGAATAATTTCACGACGCGCCGAGTTAGCCATGCCGTCTCTCTTCGCCTTTCTCGACTCCATCCGGATCTTCCAGTTGAGGAAGAATCAGGGTCAAGTCGCGATGGGTAAGTTCCGCGCATGCCTCGTCGAAAGCGGGGATCATCGGCTCGAAAGGATAAGTATATCCTCATTGATGAAGATGGCGTTGATGTGGACGGTTGTTTCGACAACATATGCCGAGATTATCTGGCACAGGAGCTGGGCGAGGGTGGTGGTAGTCGGATCGATGTTGAATCTGATCCTCACCCGGCCGAGGGCTAACCTAGTGAGGTGCCGGAATTTGACAAAGCGTCGAGGATGTGATGTTCTGAAAATCGTTATCCATATTTCGACCTTCACTCTTACTTTGTGAGTTTCCTTCCAGGGACTTCTTATGATGAATCAAGCCCTCACTGAGAGTAGCCGGGAGGTTCGTAGGGCTCGACAGAAATCCAAGCTAGCTGAGAAGGAGGTCACACGCCTAAGGTGATACGCCCTAAATAAGGATCACTCGACCGGATTGGATTGGATATGAACTCACGGATGAGAACTGGATGGATTGAAGGGTCGCACGAAGGTTGCGGAAGGCCTCCGATATTCCCGTCTTCAGTTGGTGCTTGATATGACTCACAAGTCCACCAAAGGAAGATGCTCTAGTCGTCGCTTGATATGACTCACAAGACCAACGATTCGAGGTTTGTTTAACTTGGATATGACTCACCAAGAAAACAAGAAGAGTTCTTCAAAGAACAAAGAGTTTAACTCAAAACTAAGATGATAATCGAATGATCTTATTGCTGAAATGAGGTTACATATTTATAGTAACAAAAGGTATGTGAAAAGACTTAGAGTTTTGTGGAAAAAGATGAAAAATAGTCAAAATGACTCTTCGGTTCTTGATCTGGTCGAATGACCCTTGGTGTACTTGTCCAGGTTCGTCCGAATCTTGTCTGGTCAACAGATGACCCTTCGGCTACTGTCCAGGTTCGTTTGTACCCAGCGGGTGTACCGCGGTAAGGAGCAGGACGTACTGTGGTGTGTCCGTGTGGGTGTTGGATGAACTTTCGTGAACGGATGAACAATTTAGATGAACCAAATCTTCAGAGAGCTTAAGTATCCTTGCTTTAGAGAGATTAGAAGGATCAATCATCATGAAATCTTCAATCTGGTCGGAAAAGTCATGTTCATGTCCTTCGGGCCATGCGGTACGTACCAAACGGGTCAGAAGTGAAGTGTTGTGTCCTAACTCCGGTTCCACTCGTTGATCTTGAGTTCTGGCTTGACTATTGGTCTTAGAATGTCGAATGGGTCGGGAAAGACTTGCTGTGGGACAGTCAATTCGTTCATTAGGTTGTGGTTCCAGCCTTAGGTCATTTCCGGATGTACGCGGGTTGATTCTGTAAACGGCACTGTTCGTTGATCTGGTACGGTCGGATGGGCGAACCTCGGTTGAGTCAAGCTGGTCGACAAGATCGCCATCTTGAGCCGTGTCCATGATCCAAGCAGGTCGGTGCTCGAACCGGGTCGCATCATAAGGGATGAGTTGGAGCGCACCCGTCGTGGACCGACTAAGATGGAGATCCGTTATGCTTATAGGCGTGGTAAGAGAGAGATCACCGAGATTGTGAGGAGTCGCCGTGAGACGTTATCTGGCGAGATTGATAATCTTAAAAAGGTTTATGACGAGTACGGAGAATTCCGTGACTGTCGCGGGACGATGGGTGGCTTATTCCTTACCAAGGCTGACAACTACTCGTTCGAGAACAAGTTTGCGAAGCAATCCAACCATGTTAGCCGTAAGACGAAGGATTACTCGACCTCTCAGATTGAGCAAATGATATGGGAGAAGTGGGATTTGGATCCTGTGTCTCCGGACACGGTCGAGGCAGAGGTCGGCGCTCCCAACGAGACAGGGGAGGTGGATCAGCCAAATGTTTTGCTGAACATTGAAGATTATGCGGTGAGAGTTTCGACGTCAGGGAAAATCTACTACGACTGATCATAGTCTCTTTATTAGGAGTGTTATCGTCTTTGTAAGATTTTTCTTTTTAGTAATGAGCCGAGTGCGGCTGTTTGTTATGCTTTTCGGGACTGGCCGTATGTGGCTTCGAATCCCTTACCGCTTAGGTGGTTTTTATGTGAAAACGCTTTTATGATGATTGTTGTTGTTTTTTTTAAAGAGTTTTCAAGTTTTAAGTAGGAAGATCTTGAGTTGTCATCTCATTTTCCTCCCACTTTTGTAGATCATCATGTTCATTGCCAAAAGTGTTTTGAGGTTTCCCCAGAACTTTCGTGAGCGTTTCGATGCGGATGAAGAGACATGCTGTTAGGATCTCATATCTTTCGATACTTCATGCCTTGAGACGTTAGAGACCAGTGTGTTGGGTTTAGGGCAAGACCTAGATTTACTCTCGGTTAAAGCTGTGCGACGACTAATCGGTTTTCGTTTTGCCTGTTGCGATTTTAACCTGATTTTGTCCCGCTTTAAAGTCTGCGATGTGTTCTCGGCTTATGTGACTTGAATGGTAGGAGTCGAGCATCTCTTCGAGGATAATTTTTAAGTCTCCTGAAAGTGCTGACCAAAACTTTGGGTTTCTTTTATAGCGCGCTATTTTATCCTAGTCGGATGTTAGAGGATCTATCCTTTGGATGGATCTAAATGCATTCGTTTACGACGGCTAGAGTGCTTGGCGGGGCCAATCGACGAGCGTATGTAATATGCTGGGGTAAAAGGATTGATAACTTGTTTCTTCGGAACATTGGGCGACGTCTCGCTTACGTTCTCTCGAGGAAACGTGTTTTTGCGTTTGGCAAAAGTCTGAGACTTAGAGTCTCATTTTTTCGTTGCTGCCTGTGGGATGCACTGACCGAGTGGGAGGCTAAGTCATCGAGATGAAGCTTCTTTTGGTTAGACGAGTTTTCGCGGAGTTAATCTATCTACAAGTTTTTTGAAAATATTTTCGATCTCTTCCGCTGTTTGGATTGGTTCGAAGATTACATTCTCCTCTTGCATATAGATCGTTTTCCGAAAATGTAATAAGATATTTCCCTCGATAAGAGAGGTTGCTGTTATCAAGCTTTTAAAGATATCCTTTTATTGCCAAAAATATTACGAGAAATACAAGGTACATGTTTTCGTGAGCGGGAATATACGAGTATTCGTATATGTACCCACCTGCTCTTTTTAGAGAGGGGCATAGCTGAACTTATCTTTCAACAAGATGCCTACGTACCTCTTTCGAGGATCAAGCCATCTCGTAGTTTTGTTTGTTGAGCGAGTGTGTTTACTCGGCAGTTGTGTTTGTGTCGATCGCATTAGTTGCAGGGTCGACGACTTCTGCCTCCGGAGCTGTCTTCTCTGGTGGGGACGGAGTGCTGGGCGCTAGAACGGGCTGTTCTTTGGCCGTTATTGTTGTTGCTTCGGGATCGTCTTTTTCTGGGGTGGTTTTGGTCGGCGGCTGATCCAGTTTCGGGTGCTTGTCTTTCACCATTGAGGTGGTAATGATCTGTCGCAGTTTGTGTTCAGCTAAGAAGCAACGCCTCGACTGTTTCTGACATCCCCAGATGGCGGCGGTTCTGTAGTTCATCGGGAACTTGATCCCTAGATGGTAAGTGGACACGACGGCTTTCATGGAGTTCAACCAGGGCGTTCCCATGATGACGTTGTAGATGGCTGGGCCGTCGACGACCGCGAAGTCCACGACTTTGATGACTTCTTTTGCTGCGACAGGGAATTTTATTGACCCAAGCGTCAATAATGTTGTACCGGAGAAACCAGTCAGTGGTTTCGGCAATGGGACAAATTTTCCGAGCTCGATGTTCATCCTCTTCAGAGTATCGCGAAAGATGAGATTGACCGTGCTTCCTGTATCGACTAGGACCCTGGCGACTTCGAGTTCTCCTATGACCAGGTCAATCATGAGTGGATCGCAGTGAGGTTGATCGATTGCGCCGGCTTCTTCTTCGTCGAACGATATGGTTCCGAGCGGAGGTTCACCAGGTACCAGAGAGACCGGCGTATTGGCACTTGCCTTGGCCTTACGTTGGTATGCTTTTATAGCCGAGACCGAGTCACTACAGTATTGGATCCGCCGATGTTCTGCGATTAGTGTCGTTTCCTTTTCGTCCTGTCTCCTTCCGCGTTTCTCTCCCGATTGGTTTCCTTGAGAAGGGTTTTCTGTTTGGGGGTTCTTGTCGATTTTCGGAGGTTGGTAGGAGTCACGGACGAGATCCTTCACTGTCGAGATTTCGGAGGTTCTCCGGTGATCAGTTACACGGCCAATCTTGCGCCCAGAACTTTATAGTTCACGGTGGAATGTCCTCGGACTTGGTGGAACTCGCATAAAGCGTTTTCTTCATAGTTTGGATTTCGGGTCCAAGTGTTTCCCGTCGTCCATCCCTGCTCCTGTCTGGAGTTGATAGCATAGTTGTGAGCTCTGTGGGTCTCCTCCTCCCCGTGTTGGACATTTTTGTCGTTGCGAGTGCTCTTCTTCTTAAACCTCGGATCCGACCCTAAGTCTTTTAACGAGGATTTTGCCGTCTTCTGCTTCTGAGACAAAACCTTCGTCTCCTCTTCCATGATGATGTAGTCTGTCGCCTTATGAGAGCGTCATGGATCGTCCGCGGCTTCTCCAAAGTGATCCACTTTCGGAACTTGGATTTCTACCACAGCGTCTTTCGGAGCGCGTCAGTCGCAACTTTGTCACTTATCCCACTAACTCTCGCCAAGATGGCCTTGAATTGTTTGATGAATTCGTGGAGGGATTCTTCCTCGGCTTGGGATAAACTAAAAAGATCGACATCGGAGGTTTCTCGATATATGAACATCGAGTAATTCTTGAGAAACTCCAAGGCGAGCTGACGAAAACTTCCGATGGAATTTTGTCTCAGACACGAAAACCACTCGAGAGCCGCTCCTCTGAGATTTTCTACGAAGAGGCGGCATTCGCCAGCGTCCCTTTTGCTCTCTCTGAATCTGGCTCTTCCCATTGCGACCTTGAAGGCCTGTAGATAGACCTTCGGATAAGTGGTGCCGTCGTAAGTCTCCACTCTGATCTTTACTGGGTCTGAAACCCTAGTTTCGGTGATGCGGGTCATGAAAGGCGTTTTGCGAGATTCTTCCAGAAGTAGGTCGATCTCAGGTGCAGCACTGGTAGCATGGTGGATCTGAGATTTCACCGCTTTGACTTCCGCTACCGTTTTCATCAGGTGATCGCACAGATCGCAAATCTCCGAATCTTTGCTCGTAGGTTTTTGGCTCTAGCGGCGCCTGCTTTGTGAGTCGCGAGTTTGCTCCTCAGCCAATTCTTCCTGCTTCTCCCAGAAAGCTGCTTCTTCTTCCTTGGTCATCGGAGAGCCGGACTGCGACTTGTCACGAGCTGCTCGGCTTCTCGTACACCGCGGATGCACGTCCGCATCCTCTTCTGTAGGATCAGACTGGCTGCTGGAGTCTAAGTTTACTCTTTCGACTTCTCCATCCTCCTTATCCTCCGTGACAGGGGGAGATCTCCCGGAGCTTTCTGCGTCGGCGCTGGAGTCACAGTATCGAGGTCTTGCCCAGATGCTTTCTCCGACACGTTACCCAATTGATCCAAGGGAGTTGTGAAATCAAGTCTCCTCCCGCGGATGCGAGTTGCACCACGAGGAAGAACGGCCCGGGTCCTCGCCGTTAAGGTTTCGACCTATTAAACGAGGAAGCTCATGACCTTGTCTTGTTCTGCAGACTTCTTTTCAAAAGTCGAGAACATCTTCTTGACCTCCTCAAACGCCGCGGTGTTTGCGTTGGCGTTGACCGCGGAAAATTTTGCTACTGGAGTGCTTTCAACGTTATCGTCGGAAGAGGTGCCGTCACGAGTTTGCTGATTATTTAAGTCGTCGTTCGTCATGTCTGATCGAGCGTTTGATGGCTGATAGTTAGATTGATCCGTAAACCCCCTCTTTCTACCGCCAAACTGTAGGAACCAAAATTCGCACTTGTCGATTTCCGTAAAATAAGGAAAGTTAGGAAAACCCTATTTTCCTAGAGATCCCGGATTTCTGCTAAACCAAAAACGTTAAGCAACCAGAGAGAGAGAACAAACAAAAATAGCGATGAATGTAAATAAAAAAGGCAGAGCAATAGGAATCTTATTCCGAATCAGTGTTTGAGCGTTACAACGAGGTATGAGCCTTGGCTATTAAAGCTGTCGGCGAGGTCCCTAGTTCTAACAACCGAAGACCGCAAAAACCTAGTTGAGTCGCAGCTCGAGTAACAAAAACGGAAAATTGCCTAAAACGCTAAGTTTGCTGTTAGAGCTATAAGTAAAATATCTGGTCCCTCTGCACCTTCGACCTTGGATCTCTTATACACTCCGTAGAGGTGGTTTTTCCTTGCCGAATCTGCCCTTGGTCGAATTTATCTTCTCGTGGAAATCTTCCATATCTTCCCGATTCTTGTGTTTATCCTTTGGAAATTTTACATTTATCCTTCAAGACTTAACATTTATACTTTCCTGCAAAAAACGGTAAACCGTCATAGGATTTGGGCTTGATTTCGTATAGAATCGAAAGTGGGCTTTCAGCCATGCATGAAACCTATCGGCCCGTTTTTATGACTTAGGCGTTTTTATGATTTTATGGAAACGGCGCTTTCCGAATGACATTGGTTTGTGCGGAAGCCCAAATCTACCGTATAATGAAGACAATCTCTTGAGGTGTTTAGGCAACCGTCGATTGTCTATACATTCGATTTTCACTTCTTTCGAGAAAGAACTCCTCATAGTTCTCTTTTAAGTAGTAAAGTTCAGGAGATGACTTTGATCGAAAAGAGACAAAGACAAAGTTTGACCTGTACTCGAAAAGGAGAGTTATAAAGATGGGCCGGAGATGGAATGATCATGCTTGTGGGCCGGTGCGGCCCATACCTTCAACTGTTTGGTCTACTCGACCAACCGGCTAACCGACCGTTCGGGATTGATCTACTCGCCGTTCGGTGAGTAGACCGAGCTTGACTTGTCTATTCGCCGTTTGGCGAGTAGACCAAGCTTTTCCGGTCTACTTGCTTTTTGGGGAGTTGATCGTTTGGTCTACTCGCCAAACAGCGAGTAAACCGAGCTTGTTCGGTCAACTTTCTGTTTGGGGAGTAGACCGTTTATTCTACTCGCCGTTTGGGGAGTAGGCTGTTTGGTCTACTCACCGTTTGGCGAGTAGACCGTTTTGTTTGGTTATGCCGATATTATTTGAGTGTTCTCGAGGCTTTCCCGGTTCAACGAATTACTTGTGAAATCTAAGTTCGGTTATGCCGCTTTTGATTTACAAGTTCTCCTTTCTTTTTTCTCGACAAGAAATCTCTCTTGAGAAGTTTTTTAAGGATGATTTTGTCGTGACCGATTTTGACCCCAACACAAGCCACGACTCAGGTAAATAACTCTCTTTTCCTTATGGCTACGTCCAGTGATATTAAGAAAGCTATGTTTGATCAGCAAGCTATGATCCTAGTGATCTACAAGGAGCTATTGGCTTCTACTGCTAACTCTGATCCGGTTATTCCGAGAGCTATTGAGTTGCTTTTGCAGGAGTTCAAGGATATGTTCTCTGATGATAATCCCATAGGTATACCTCTTATCAGAGGGATTGAGCACCAGATTGACTTTGTACCAGGGGCCGTACTACCTAATCGCCCAGCTTACAGGACCAATCCTGTGGACACCAAGGAAGTTCAAAAGTAGGTAAATGAGATCTTAGAGAAAGAACATATTCGAGAGAGTATGAGTCCTTGTGCTGTCCCTGTCTTACTGGTTCTTAAGAAAGATGGTAGTTGGAGGATGTGTGTAGATTGTAGGGCCATTAACAACATTACTGTTAAGTATAAACATCTCATTCCACGCCTAGATGATATGTTAGATGAACTACATGGATCATGTGTGTTCTCTAAGATAGACTTAAAGAGTGGATACCATCAGATTAGGATGAAAGAGGGAGATGAGTGGAAAACAGCCTTTAAAACTAAACTAGGGTTATACGAGTGGTTAATGATGCCTTTTGGTTTAACCAGTGCTCCTAGTACGTTTATGAGGCTAATGAATCATGTTCTTAGAGCTTATATAGGAGGATTTGTGGCCGTGTACTTTGATGACATATTAATCTATATTAGGACCATGACATAACATGTAGAGCATTTGAGAAGGGTGATGGAAGTGCTTAGGAAAGAAACCTTGTTTTCTAACTATAAAAAGTGTTCTTTTGGAACAGACAGCCTTGTATTTTTGGGTTTTGTAGTTTCAGGTCAGGGTGTCCAAGTGGACGAAGAGAAGGTGAAGGCAATTCGAGAGTGGCCAACACCTAAAACCATTGGGGAAGTGAGAAGTTTTCATGGGCTTGCTGGGTTCTACTGACGGTTTGTTAGGGACTTCAGCTCTATAGCTGCTCCTCTAACTGAAGTGATCAAAAACAGTGTTGGGTTCACCTGGGGACCTGAGCAAGAGAAAGCATTTCAAATGCTTAAAGGTAAGTTGACTAACGCTTCATTTTTGATGCTTCCTGACTTTCTTGAAACTTTTGCGATAGAATGTGATGCGTCAGGAGTGGGAGTAGGAGCTGTCCTAATGCAAGATAAGAGGCCATTTGCCTATTTTTGTGAAAATTTAGGAGGAGCCACCTTGAACTACCCCACGTATGACAAGGAGCTCTACACCCTCGTGAGAGCACTCCAAACCTGGCAGAATTACCTTTGGCCCAAAGAGTTTGTAATCCACACGGATCATCAATCTCTTAAGCACCTGAAAGGCCAACAGAAGCTGAACAAAAGGCATGCAAGGTGGGTCAAATTCATTAAGACATTTCCTTATGTCATCTAGTACAAACAAGGTAAGGAGAATGTAGTTGATGATGCACTCTCCAAAAGGTATGCTCTGTTATCTTCTCTGGAAACTAAACTCTTAGGGTTTGAACATTTGAAAACTTGTTATGAGACTGACCCTGACTTCCAGGAGAAGTACAAAGAGACTAAGAAGCATGCGAGTGGTAGGTTCTATCAAGTTAAGGGATTTCTATTCTTTGATAACCGCTTGTGTGTTCCTTGTTCCTTTTTGAGGGAAATATATGTTAGGGAGGCCCATGGATGAGATCTTATGGGGCACTTTGGCATAGCCAAGACTCTGAGCACTCTACAAGAGCACTTTCACTGGCCCAACATGAAAAAGGAAGTGGAGAAGGTGTGCTCTAGGTGTGTAGTTTGCAAACAGGCTAAGTCCACTCTCCAGCCTACAGGTTTGAATACTCCTCTCCTTATTCCCTTTGCACCGTGGATAGACATCTCTATGGACTTGGTTCTAGGGTTTCTTAGAACTAGGAAAGGTATAGATAGCATATTTGTGGTAGTGGACAGATTTTCCAAAATGGCATATTTAATTCCATGTCATAAGACTGATGATGCATCAATGATAGCTGATCTATTCTTTAGAGAAGTTGTTAGGTTGCATGGCATGCCTAGGACAATAGTATCTCATAGGGGATTCTAAGTTCCTTAGCCATTTTTGGAAAGCGTTGTGGAGAAAACTAGGAACCAAGTTACTATTCTCCATAACTTGTCACCCACAAACAGATGGCCAGACCAAGGTAGTTAACAAGAATCTTTCAACTCTCCTGCGTGCTATAATCAAAAAGAACAACAGAACTTTGGAAGATTGCTTACCGCATGTTCAGTTTGCTTACAATAGATCTTTACACTCGACAACAAAGCAGTCCCCTTTTATGGTTGTGTATGGTTTTAATCCACTTTCACCTCTAGACTTACTTGCTTTACCTGTAAAAGAACAAGCTAATCTTGATGGCAAGCATAAGGCCGAGTTTGTTAGATCTTTGCATGAGCAGGTCAGAAGGAACATAGAGCAGAGAACTAAGATGTACACAACTAGGGCCAACAAAGGTAGACGAGAACTGATCATTGAACAAGGAAAATTAGTTTGGATTCACCTGAGGAAAGAAAGGTTTCGAGCAGAAAGGAAGTCTAAGTTGATGCCAAGGAAAGATGGCCCATTCAAAGTGATAAAGAGGCTTAACAACAATGCTTACCAGATTGACCTCCAAGGTAAGTATTCAATCAGTTCTACTTTCAATGTATCTGACTTGAGTCCTTTTGTTTCAGTTGATGCGGATTTGAGGTCAAATCCTTCTAAAGGAGGAGGGAATGATGCAGCCAAGACATGCCTGATCAGTCAGAAGAGGAGGAAAGCGATGGACCAGCATCAGAGGACGAGCTAGCCGATGGAGAGTTAGGCGCTACTGATCTGAACAAGGAGAGGCTGAGCTCAAAGGAAGAAGACTTGGAGGAGATCCTGAACAAATGGGAGCATTTCCATCGACAAAGTATGGCTAAGGAAGGGACTGGGCCCTTGAAAGGCATTGTGGGCCGGAATCAAATAGAAGATGGACGAGAGGAGGGACATTCGGCCCAACGAGAGATCAATGACCCATCAATTAGATCAAAATCTAACAACCAGATCCACTAGTCTTCTCCATTGGGCCAACAACCAGATCAAAATCTAAAGCCCAAAGAGAAGCTTTGAGGACCATATATTTAAGAGACGTAGGAAGGGTAAAGGCAAAACACTTGATCTTTTTAATAAAAAGCTTTTAAGCCACAATCGTTCCAGAGTTCTTACTCCTTTGTTAAGTGCCTGAGCAGAGACCATCAGTAAGGAAAAAAATTTCCAACGTGATCATCTTAGACAAACAGCAAGATAAACTTGCGTCTAAGAGAAGCAAAGCAACTTTGGGCCATCCGTAGATTTAAAGCCAAGAACATCGATCTATTCAGAGTGCTTGTAGCCTCAGATCATCTCTCATCCTCCCAACTCAAGTGATCTAGGAGCAGACACCTTCTAAGGCCGTATCAGACACGCTTGCAGCTCAGCAATCGGACGACACCCACCCTTTGTTATCGATCGACACTCGCACTCCATAACCGATTAACACCTACCACACAGATGGTGATTACAACACAGCCCACCCCGAGTATGATGCAGACTACAGAGAATAAGAGATGATCGAGTACCGTGGTATTGCTATGGAAGAGGCTGGTATTTTTCATATTTCCCATAAATTTGGGAATTCGACATCGATCGGTGGTAACCATTTCCATCAGTCGATACTGACCACGAAGCAGAAACCGAAGTAGATTCAGATGCAGAACGCGAGAAAGAATATGGTTATCTACAACCAGACGAGTTTGGTATTATGAGAGATCCAGACGGTCACACAGAAGCTATGGATGGCAAACTACTTAATGTCACGAGGGAAGATATTGCAGACATTCTTGCCATGGCTAATGGAGCAGGAAACCTTTTCACGCAACAGTCTAGTTATCGAGCATCAATTGATGGTCACAATACACAATCGATCGACACACGTCCAATATGCGAAGGATACGATGAAGATTACAGAGAGGAAGAGTAGATTGAATGTCGTGGCCTGGCATCAGAGGAAACTGGTTGGGTGATGAACGCGAGAGTGGATAATCAAGCATCGGTCACAGGCTACTCATGGCCTTCGAATGACATCAAACGCGAACCAGAACACCAACATGGAGCATAAGAGACAAATATTGGTAACCTTAGACCAGATGAGTTTGGTATTTTTAGAGACCCAGAGGGACATGCACGGGCTCTTGATGGGAGACTCCTACATTTATCCAAGGAGGATGTAGCATATGCCCTATCATGCTTAATGGATCGGATAATATATTTGGACAAAAGCAGAGGCCATCGATCAACGCACACCATTCAGCATCGATCGAGGAGCAGAGACACGAGTCGATCCGTACTGGTCCATACGCTTTCAAACCACCATCAATCAACACAGCCATCCGGACATCGATCGATTGACGTTTACAGCAAGGTACGAGAGCCTATGATACTGAAGGCAAATAACTTTCCACTAGGAAAAGAAAGATGAGTATGTCATCTACAGAGACGAGAATGGCAATGCACGAGCTACAAACGGAAGGGTAATGAATGTGTAAGCTGAAGACATTAGAGCAGTTCTAGAGAGAGCTAATTTGTTTGAGTAAAGCTACATTTGTTTACCAGAACATGCAGCAAGGATCACTATGTCTCAAAAGGATCAACAGACATACAATAGAGATGAGATTGATGATATTGTGAATGCGATCTACAGAACTCAAGATATGTCACTGGATGAATTTTACAAGAGGTTTGATGATGTCTACTATCCTATAGACACCTGCCTTACCGGTTTGACTGCACGCATGGATGAGATGAAGCAAGCTTTGCATACTGTTCAGAGACAGCATGCGATATAGATAACCAAGGATTGATCAATGGCAACATCAAAGCATCGATCGACACTGATGAACACAGAAAGAAGACAGAAGCAGAAGTAGAATTAAAAGATAGGTTCGATGAAATTGCATTTTCTCAGAGCCTGATGAAGGAAGATATTTCTCAGCAATTTGAGGATTTATCAGAGAATACAGCTGCCAGACTTAGGATGCTACAACGCAGTATTGAGAAACTAGAAACAAGAATGCATTCAATGGCCTTTTTCAGAACAGTTACAAGGAATGAGAAAACCAGAAAAGATGAGGTAGTAAGGAACTTCATTAGTACATGGTTTCAGAAGAGCAAAGAGGATGTAGACACTTATTTTACAAGTGCTGATCCAACTTCCTACTAGTCAAAAATTTCACAACGTCGAGGTAAACACTATCACCAAGCGCTAAGTGGGAGGCAACCCACTGTTTAGTAAGCTTTTATTTCTTTTTTACTTATACTACTACTTATTTCGAGTTTAACTTTGTTTTATAGACTATTTAAGTCATCACTGATCGACACCATTGAGGCACCATCAGTCGACACTGGATCGCAACCATCGATCGACCACACATGCCTACCATCGATCGATACTTTTCACAGAGTTTGGTATCGAGTTTCTCTACCTATCTATTTATTTATGATTTATTTTTTTCTAACCAATCCGGGACGGATTACACTAGCGACATTGTAATTTAAGTCTGGGGGAGGTTCACTAATGATATATAAGTTGTTTTGAGTTTTATTTGCTATATATATAAGTTTTTCAAAAAGTTTTATTGAGTCAAGAAGGAGATTATGATCAAGATTTATTATTGACTAACAACACTTTAGCACCATCCTTAGAAGGTTGTTGCAGAGATTACTAGAGATACCAAAGTGGATCATCCTGCCACTATATCACACTTGCTTATAAAGTTTGAAGGAACCAAAGCTGATTTCTAACACTAATCCTGACATTACCTGCTTGCTTTGGGGCTTGGAATACACTGGATCGGATTCCTTCTGCAAGTTTGTAGGTACAAGTCATTGCACCTTTGGTTCCCTTCTCTCTTTCTCTTTAGCATCTTCCTAATAGCTTAAAAGATTGAGATGACTGCCCCAGATCAGAGGGGTAAGTAAATTACCTATGACCCCATTATTCTAATTTGGAGGAACGATCACACATCGTTGGAAGCGAGGAGTAGGTACAATACTGATGACCCCACTATTCGCCTACAATTTTTCAAAAAAAAAACAAAAGAAAAAAAAAGAAAAAGAAAAGAAAAGAAAAAAAGAAGAGGAAAATCAAAAATGAGATGACAAGATAGAGTGTATCAGCATCATTCTCCATTGAGTTTGAGATCTAGAAAGATTCAAAGAGAAAGGGAGGATAAGGAACCAGAGAACACTTTGTGCATAGTTGTTCAGATACTTGCAGAGGTAGAGTCTATTTGTCCTTTGATCGATATTCCCAAGGTAAAGCTTACACTTTATTTAATGCAAAGAAATGAAATCATAGAGGGGTGAGCCATACTAGTATTTGCTAAGTTGTTGGTAAACTGGATTTTGTTGCTATACTACAGGGTATATAAAGTTTCTCTGTGACTGACTTGATAATATCTGATTGCAACATAATAAGGTGACAGTTATACTTAGACTTTATGTGAGTCTTCGCTTTTCAAACCTCTTTCATAGGCTTAGTTTGCTTGAGGACAATCAAAAGGTTAAGTTTAGTGGAGTTGATATAGCCTATTTATTACCAGTTCTGTGCCATGTTCTAGGCTCTATTTAGGGTCTATTATGTGTGTCTAAGATATGTTTTAGAGTATTTACAGGTCCAGAGACGTTTTAGAGATAAATGGAGATACTTTGAAGCTTTTGGAACATTTAGAGGAGAAGAATCCGTAGATGACCATCTGAGGAGTCGAAGTGCAAACCCGTCGTTGATCATCGACACAGCTATGGAATCGACTGATGATGAAAGACCAAGGTCGATAGATGCTGTACACTTGCCATCGATCGACGACCAACTTGCAGACAGCCGACTGAAAAGCCCAAGTTCAGAAGACAAAAGACAAGAATGCCCTGGACTAGTTTTGACCTAGATTTTAGGGTTTTTATATTTATGCTCATGTATTGAGAGAAAAAGGGGTGTGAAAGTGAAAGTACAAGATTAGGCAAGGCTTGACACAACTCACATAACTTTCTAGTTTTAGGTTTTTAAGGGAGAAGATTCATAACTCCTTAAGGAGATTTGTATTTGAATCCCATTATTCTATCTATGCATTCTATTTAGATTATTATTCTTTCTTTGATCATGTCTGGGTAGTCATCAAGGATTGAATGATAGAAATCATGGATTAGCCCAAAACTAGGATTGCTAGCTAAGTTAATATCCATCAATTGAGTTGTGCTTAATGCTTGCATTCTAGAGTAGCTAACTAGGATCTCGAAAGTAGGAAATGGACGACTACGAGAGTAGTTCCTGTGACAGAACAAACCATATTGAACTAGGCTGTTAGGCGCATGCGAAAACTGGTCTAACTATTCTGGTGGACTTATCAAATCTCGTTAACACTTCCTTCTGATTTCACTGTCGATCGACATCAGACCTTCACTGTCGATCAAAGGTCTTTCCTTTTGCTCGCATACTAGAGTTGGTGAAAAGGGTCAAAATAGTTAATATTTGAGTCCTAGTATATTTACATATATGTGTTTCCTATCCACTATAATCCATTAAGCTTGAAACCGTAGATCTAACATATTTACATTTGCATCAAGTTAGTTTACTAGAATATTTCCATATTTGCATTATTAGCATATTTTGCATATTGCATCTCTACTTATTGAAAAGAAATATTTTCTTAATTAATTGTTTGCCAGCATATATATATATTCACCTAGCTTAATCTTTCGGAATAAGAAATCTATTATGTGCCATTACTCTTTGTGGATTTTCACACCTGATCTCTTTTGGCAAGAGTACTATTTGTGTGTTAAAGACTAAGGTTAATTTGATAGTGATCTGTTTAGGATATTTATACCCTGCTAGAATAACTAAAACACACATGTCAAATACCCATATCCCCTTGACTAAGAAAACCTTATACTAGTCGGGCATATACTCATAACACTTCTAAATATAGTCACAACCCACAAATACCACAACTGAATCCCCCATGAATCCAACCCTTACATACGGCTAGAATCTAGGATCGATAGAACCATCCGAACATCCGGACCATTGCGCCTTGGACATCTACACTTGGGCCGGCCCAGGCCTTGGCCCAAGTACCATGAAGAGCCCAATAAACAACCGGCCTGGCGCCTTGATCCAAGGAGACCATCCGATCCTTAACTAGATTGATTGGACAACACACATCCATTATATGGCCATGGAACATGGTTTGGTTGCATCCGATTAACCTTGGAATCAACACCATGCCATTCCATCCATAACAACTCGCAAATATGGAAGAAAATATGAGAAGTATTGAAAAGTAAAAGGAAAAGATCAGAAGTAACCGGACCAGATCCAACCCATACACCCGTCCATACTGATTGATGGTTTAAGGTGATGGTTCACCAATCACACCCATTACATGGGACATCCATGATACTATTACACACGACTTTATCAAGTCTTATCATGTACCTCCAGTAATGGTAAGATCCATCCATGAATCGTGCATCTCTTCCCTTTAACTCCCATGAAATATTTTCTCCACGGACACTCGCCTTTAAGGCTGTCTCAATCATTGAAAGTGAAGTCCGACCATCTCTCTTATTTCCTGGCTATTTGCGTGTGTTCACATGCTCTAGAGAAGGCCTTGGGTACTATCAAAAATGATCAACAACCATCAGAGGGTCGTTCATAACTTCCTCCTTGATCGCCCATAAAACAGTCTCCTAATTGCCTTCACACGCATCTCGGTCTTGGATTGTTGAATCGGACCATCTTTCCTTTTCAGCTCGTCAATTTACTCTCCTTCCCACTGTCAAGTCATTATGCACATACAACAACATGATAAAATCATCATCATTAAATCTGCGCAAATACACAATGATTTAAAAAATCTTTGTATAACGATGCTCCCCCATAACATGCTAGAACATCATATACCACTGTCATAGTGCATGCTTTAATCGATAAATATTTTTTTCCAGCAGAGAACTAAGTCACATTAACCATTTTCCACAGAGTCTTTTGGTTTTACCCCATGTTAGAAATTTTGCTATGAGTGAATCAGGCATAAGTCCAGGTCTAGCGATTTATCAAAAAAAACGGAAAATAATCGGAGAGTACTCAGAGCCTGGTTTTTAATGATTTTATTTATTTTAATATTTAAAATTAAATATTAAATATATATATATATGTGATAATTTATGTATATTGAAGTTTATATTAACATTAAGTTAACAAAATATATTGTTAGTATATATATATATATATATGATAAATTGTAAATACACAAACCCATGAATCAAAATGATTTCACAGTCAAAATATTGTAAAAATCTGTAATCATTAGAACCACACATTTAGGATTTATTAAAATGTTTATGTCATGTACATAAAAAAGAACCAATACTTTTTGTAACAGATAATCTCAATTCATTTTACCTAGAAAAGGTCCAACAATAAATAAGAAATTAAGGAAGAAATGAAATGCACGGATTTAAAAACAATAGCTCTAAAAACTACGACCCACATCGGAAAGCAAAACAAAAAATATATGTCAAATTATCTATAAATACATATAATTCTCCAATGCTTCAAGCTGCAAGGTGGGCTTCTTAAAAGTCCAAGACCTTTCAAAAATATTAAAATTAGTTGGTTAAAATATGTTAAACTTTGCTGTTAGACCGATTAATTAACTTAGGCGGCCGATATATGGTGCTCCAATTAAGTGAACCAATTTGGTCATAATCGCCATGTCACCTACACGCCGAGCCGCCGATTTGTTTGGCTAAGCACCCACGTTTGGAACATGGTTTTATCATGTAGATCTCTTCATTTACATCACTATGAAGAAAATTAGTCTTCACATCCATTTACTCCATCTTTAGGTCAAGACGTCCAAAACACGACAATGGCGCAGCAAAAATAAAATTTCCCACGCATATGTAAATCTGTGAGAAAATACTTCAACTATAGTAGAATATGACTTTGAAAACCTCCTTGATGTAAGAAATTAAAACCACCAGACAATATTCCTCGCAAAAAATCTACTACCCAAATGGATATACATACAAACACGTTCTCCCTATTTGATTACTGCATTTACACACACACACACACACCAATTAACATATTGTGTAAACAATGCCACAATAGAATGTCATGTCAATATAACACTTTAGAATCGAATCCACAAGGAACTAGTGATCTATAAGACTAAGAATACACAAATTTCCCTAATCTAAGTAAATAGAAAGATGATTGGTAACAAGCTAAGATCCTAGAAATATAAAACAAGGTGATCTCAAATTCAATCAAGAAATAAATGCAAGAACTAAACTTTCAATCAATAGGAAAAATAAGAAATAGGCATTTGACATGGGCATAGGAATTTGACTTCAAGTGACTAAAATCTAATCTAGAGTGGCAAACTTTCGGTCAATATATTTCCTTAATTCTAGACAACAATCCTAAACAAATTCTTTGTCAAGATAATGTTCATTTGCTTTCAATCATCAAACATCAAATGTCTTAGGTTTAATTCAATCAAGCAATCATCAAGAGCAAGTCTACTAACTATCTAAGCTTTACTAACATCAAATGTCTTTGGTTAAGCAAGCAAAGAGCAAAGTTGAGGTGATTATGACATTTAATCAAACACCTTCCAGGCATGGAATGTCTAGAGCTCTAGTTTAGAGAGATCAAAACTAAACTAGCATTAAGAACACTCAACAAGTAAGGAAATACACAAATCTAACATTAAATACTCTAAATCTTCACATAATCATTCTAATCACCCTAACCATGAATCTAAAAATATTATACTTATTAATCTAAATGAAAGACCTTAAATTCATGTAAAGTTTAAGGCTAATCATGTTAATGAGCAAGAAAAACATAATATAAGATGAAGTACTTCCTTAAAATGATCAAAAAGTTCAAGACTTTACAAGATTAGACAAAGTCTTGAGAGTAGAAAAGCTTGCTAGAGATCATCTTTAAGTTTGTTTTGACAAGAACTATCTTTGTGCTTCAATTGATCTCGAAACTGAATTTTTTTATGCTTGATGAACCTAGACCTCTTCTTGAACTATCTGATTTAGGGGACAAAACTGATGTGGATAGGCTCTTTCTTGAGATAGAAAACCCCCATGTCGAACAAAAACATGAGAATGTGAATACTGTGTTTTATTTGATTGATGGAGATAAAGTAGACTACTTTGTGAAAACCTCGTTTGAATTAATAGTTGACTTTGTGTTACCACCAAATTTAATTGATTCTCATGTCCCTTTGAACCTCAAGGAGAATTTCATAATTCATGCTACATCTAAGTGAAGCTCTTTGATAAAAACAGTAGTGTGCTCCTTTGCACACTTTGTTTCTTGCTCTTGTATGAGGACTAAAGGTGCATTGGGTCAACTTTTAATACTTATGACTAGCAACCACACCAAATTCAAGTCAGAGACATAAAACAAGCACGCTTGGGAGGCATTACCATGTTTATCCATTGTATATATATATATCTTTATCTTCCGTTTTTAAAGTTGTTTAATAAGTGCGGTTGAGGTTTTTCTATTATGTCAAGCACGACTCACTGTGGTCGATGTGAGGCATCCCGAAGTGACTTCACACACCCACCTTCTCTTCTCCGCTTTAGCCTGTGTCTACCGGTGAAATAAACCCAAGGCCAAGGGTCCTCTACCACCCAATTCAGCTAATAACTCCAAGTAAGTGTCACTCCAACCTTGTACATATTTAGTTATCATGTTTATTTTTTCTCTTAGATCTCTTCTTTGAGCTTACTCTCACACATGGGACTGTGTGAAGTAAGTTTTGGGGAGAGTCTACTATCTCACATCATTTTATATTTTGTTTACTTGTCATGAGTCTCATGCATTGCATTTGCATACTTATTTGCATGGAAAACACCAAAAATTTGAATTTTTTCAAAAAAATCACAAAAAAAAACATTTAGTTGCATCTTTAGGATTGAGTTTAGAAGCATATATATTGCATTCATGCATTTGGTGCAAACCTTGTAAAGAACTCATGAAAATAACTCAATGTGATACCCTTCTCAATCATAATAAGCAGCTTGAACATCTTCTTGATGACTTGTTGATTTCGAGCCTTGAAAACTCCTCTTGAAGTTTGTTTGATTGATGAAGTTTCTTGTCCTTGAAACCAACTCTAATCTTACTTGAGCTAATGAACCTAATCTCACTTGAGCTAATGAACCTAATCTATCTTGATTATGGGCTCTTGTTGTGCTTGATCATGGTTACCTCACACACACCTGAGTTGGTCTTATCCTTTTTAACAATCTCTCAAGTGGCCATCTCTCCAATGGCCATCTCTCCTTTGGATGGTTCTCCACACTCTCAACCCTTACCTTCCTTTTAATCCATTTTTAGTTTGATGATTGAGGTCTTTTTTGAAAGCTTGATATGTGTATAATATTGAGAATATCAGGGAGGACAATTGTTGATTCTTATTACTTGCTAGCTTTAAGATATCATAATTTTCTAGCTTATAGGATAGAGAATGGAGTATTGATTCTTTGATCTTTGAGGGTTGAGAGAAAAAGTGAGTGAAAAGAGTCAACACAAAGTCAAAAGAAGAGATAAAATGCTAGGGATCAAAGAAAAAGAAAATTCAAAAGATAAGGTTTAGCTCGAAAAGTGTTTAAGAGAAAGAGAAACCCCTTAGGAAAAGAAAAGAAAGATTCAAAAGAGTGGGAAAAAAAGAAAGAAAAGATCTAAGGCTAAGAAAAAGAGTGAAAGAATCCCTAGTAAACAAAAGAAACAAGGAGTTTCAGAAGTGAGAGTGTTCTCGAGTGTTCTTGGAATCTTTGGATGAGTGAAAGGGAGTTTGACATTATCAAATCGGGAATCAAGGGTAGAAATTGCTTCTGTCTAAGAAATGGGTAGAACAATGAGGATTGAAAATTGTATGCATGAGTTGTTCTCTTTCTTAGATATATTATGCATAATGTCAAGCTACTTGTTATTGAGAGTAAACCACCATGTAAAGAACTTGAAAACCTTTTTATATCACCACAACTTCAAGCCTTGTTCTCACCAAGCCAAAGGATTAAGACCAATTGTGCATTTACAGACTACACTTTGATTATTATCTAATGAATGTAAGAGTTGGTTGATTGGCTTGTTTGTGGAATCTTGATGATAAGTGTAGAGAGTCAAGGAGATGAGATAGGCCTTGAAAAGTTAGAGTTTGATAGGATGTCATGATCATGCTATTTGGTATGAAGGATATCAAATTGATGGCTTTGAAGAGTTTGCTTTGGTTTTAAGTTCCCAACTTCAAACCTCTTCTCCTTGAGTTCTTGAAAGTTTATTTGTGGACAAGTAAAAGACTAGTGTGGGGAGTTGATGTATCATGATTTTGCATGGCTTTAGATTTGTTATTTCTCATGGATTAGCTTCATATTGCATACATAAAGATGAATTTAGCGTTCTCGCATGTGCATTTGCATTAGGGAACCTTTAGGCAGGTGCTTAAGTGAAATGGAGCACTTGGAGGGTTGAATTGAGGAAAATCAAGAGTCTTGAATAAAATAGAGTGAAAGATGAACATGGATGAAGGCCTTAAGAATATCTTCTGAAGCTCAAATTTTGGGAAGATATAGGAAATTGGTTAGCTTCCAGTGGAGGTGGTTTTAAGTAATTTGGAGTTGTATTGAAGGAGTTATGATCTATCCACTGGAGGGATATCAACCCTGTGCAACCAGAGCCATAGAGACCAGAGCATGTCAAGAAGAAGAAGAAGAAGAAGAAGAAGAAGAAGAAGAAGAAGAAGAAGAGAAGAAGAAGAAGAAGAAGAAGAGAAGAAGAAGAAGAAGAAGAAGAAGAAGAAGAAGAAGAAGAAGAAGAAGAAGAAGAAGAAAGAAGAAGAAGAAGAAGAAGAAGAAGAAGAAGAAGAAGAAGAAGAAGAAAGAAGAAAGAAGAAGAAGAAGAAGAAGAAGAAGAAGAAGAAGAAGAAGAAGAAGAAGAAGAAGAAGAAGAAGAAGAAGAAGAAGAAGAAGAAGAAGAAGAAGAAGAAGAAGAAGAAGAAGAAGAAGAAGAAGAAGAAGAAGAAGAAGAAGAAGAAGAAGAAGAAGAAGAAGAAGAAGAAGAAGAAGAAGAAGAAGAAGAAGAAGAAGAAGAAGAAGAAGAAGAAGAAGAAGAAGAAGAAGAAGAAGAAGAAGAAGAAGAAGAAGAAGAAGAAGAAGAAGAAGAAGAAGAAGAAGAAGAAGAAGAAGAAGAAGAAGAAGAAGAAGAAGAAGAAGAAGAAGAAGAAGAAGAAGAAGAAGAAGAAGAAGAAGAAGAAGAAGAAGAAGAAGAAGAAGAAGAAGAAGAAGAAGAAGAAGAAGAAGAAGAAGAAGAAGAAGAAGAAGAAGAAGAAGAAGAAGAAGAAGAAGAAGAAGAAGAAGAAGAAGAAGAAGAAGAAGAAGAAGAAGAAGAAGAAGAAGAAGAAGAAGAAGAAGAAGAAGAAGAAGAAGAAGAAGAAGAAGAAGAAGAAGAAGAAGAAGAAGAAGAAGAAGAAGAAGAAGAAGAAGAAGAAGAAGAAGAAGAAGAAGAAGAAGAAGAAGAAGAAGAAGAAGAAGAAGAAGAGAAGAAGAAGAAGAAGAAGAAGAAGAAGAAGAAGAAGAAGAAGAAGAAGAAGAAGAAGAAGAAGAAGAAGAAGAAGAAGAAGAAGAAGAAGAAGAAGAAGAAGAAGAAGAAGAAGAAGAAGAAGAAGAAGAAGAAGAAGAAGAAGAAGAAGAAGAAGAAGAAGAAGAAGAAGAAGAAGAAGAAGAAGAAGAAGAAGAAGAAGAAGAAGAAGAAGAAGAAGAAGAAGAAGAAGAAGAAGAAGAAGAAGAAGAAGAAGAAGAAGAAGAAGAAGAAGAAGAAGAAGAAGAAGAAGAAGAAGAAGAAGAAGAAGAAGAAGAAGAAGAAGAAGAAGAAGAAGAAGAAGAAGAAGAAGAAGAAGAAGAAGAAGAAGAAGAAGAAGAAGAAGAAGAAGAAGAAGAAGAAGAAGAAGAAGAAGAAGAAGAAGAAGAAGAAGAAGAAGAAGAAGAAGAAGAAGAAGAAGAAGAAGAAGAAGAAGAAGAAGAAGAAGAAGAAGAAGAAGAAGAAGAAGAAGAAGAAGAAGAAGAAGAAGAAGAAGAAGAAGAAGAAGAAGAAGAAGAAGAAGAAGAAGAAGAAGAAGAAGAAGAAGAAGAAGAAGAAGAAGAAGAAGAAGAAGAAGAAGAAGAAGAAGAAGAAGAAGAAGAAGAGTAGTTTCGGCGGAGAGAAGTGAGAAACAGAAAAGAAATAAGAGAAAGTAGATCTGTTTACCCAACATTAAAATAATAGGGTAAAGGGTAAAAACGTAATTGATTTATTTTTATAATAAAAATAAACCAAAACAAATTTCATTACAAAGGAAGAAGATTTTATATTTTCATTTTAGCTTCAGGGACATTGGAGATGATTTCTCCATCCAGCTTTTAAATCCAAAACCTAAAAACCCCAATTCTCAATTTGTAGACTTGATTTCAAAATCAAATACAGATTCTTAGCTACTTTGTCAAAAATTGAGTTGAGAAACTTAACTAAAACAAGAAAGAGAATACGAAATTGGGAGGATCCAAGTGTTTTAAGCATCAAATCAATCCAAATTGAGAAGGGAGAGATGAAACCCATAAGGATAATCCAACCTTGAAGGTGACTAGTGTAGAGTACGAACGAGTAGAAGCAATTCATGTAGCCGCAAAATTTTCTTATTTTTTTTGTTTTCAAAGATGTGCTTATTCTTTGTGCCATAAAGGAATTGTTGTTTGAAAGAATTACACTCAAAGGAAGTTTTCATGTTTTTATTTACATGATAGGTCACATTCCACTACTAGGACACTTTTATCTAACAACTTCCTTCTTTTCTAGATAAATTAGTCAGTTTGTAATTAGGCTGGTGACTAATAAGTCCACTCTCATTTCTTTTATAACGTAACTTGAAAAAGAAAAAATATTAGTTTATTTATTAGACCAAATTTGATTTGACATATATCTACCTTTAATCTTATCCGTTGGATCTATTGATCTACTTCCAGCATTAATGATCCAAATTTTATCTCTCACAAAATATTAAGTGATTGTTTTCTTGTCAATTAGAAAAAAAAACCATTAACATAGAAGAAAACGATGGAGAGGTAGATAACGGCAAAGTAAACAACGAAGACTAGACGATGGTGACAAAGATAACCATGACGACGGCGAAGACAATGATGACAACGGCGAAGACAATGATGACGAAGGCGATAGAGACGACGACGTCGCCAGAGACAATGATGGTGTTGTAAACGAAAACATGATATACGACATGATGAAGACGGCGTAGACAACGGGAATATGTTGAGGACGATGATGGAGATGTACATCACATCAGCTTATAAGACGACGACAAGATCAACTCTTTTGTGAATACCAAGCTTGAAGAGACAGAGATCCATGGTTGCAAGCTTGTAGAGAAAAAAAGATCGCGACCAATCATGATCCCTACTGTTACACAACAACTTCTTTTATTCTAACTTTAAACCCCTCATATTTAACTTTGTTTTCAACTGGACCCCAAACTCTTGAATATACATATTTTTCTTTTTATCTGATCTTAACTTATATATATGCACTTATCTTTTGGCATTTCCAAATAACCACACAATTTAAATATATGATATTATATATATAACCTAAAATGGCTTTAATTAACTAAATTAAGATGGTAAGATCTATTTAGATAACAAGATATCAAATGAATAAAGTTTCTAAAATGATCAAAATTAACTAAGACAAGATTTTTAAAATCATTAAAATCATTGATTATCATTATTTATGTACTGTACAATTCGGTGTTCATGTGACTTTTGGTGAAACATTGTACATGTGGATAGTGAGAATGATGTGTACATTATACCATTTTTTTACAGTACATATTTTGCAACTTGCAAATGTATCTAACAAATTTGGGTGTAGATTTAAATCCTTTCAAATGTATGTAAAATAGTATCCGATGTCTATGTATTATTGTACAAGTTAATTGGTGTAAATGTGAATCATTGTACATGTGGATAACAAGCAATTTGTGTTCATAGTATAGTGTACACACCAAATAACTTTTAAAGTTGTAGTTTTATTTATTTTGTGCAATTTGTAAAACTTTAGTAGTGTGTTTGTGTTACTTTTTACAAATGACTTACTTTTTTTTCAATTGTCAATATACATAGTACATCATTACATGAGAGAATTACGACATCAACAATTGATAATGAGATGCCCATCTGACATTTTTATAAAATTCAGTTTCGCTCCTTATCTCAATTCTAGGAACCTCAAATATTTATTTTCTATAAATTAAATAAATGAGTCACGATCTTTGATGGAAAAGTATATTTTTTTAGAAAGTAATATTTTTGAACCTTTTTCTTGTTCTATAAAGATATTTTTATAAATATTCAATGTATTTTTAATATGCGCGAATAGTCTAAATATTTCTTAATAAACACACAATTTCAATATATGATAGTATAAATAACATAAAATGACTTAAATTAATTAAATTAAGATGGTAAAATCTATTTAGCTAATAAGATATCAAGATCAAGCGAATAAAGTGTCTAAATGATCTAAAATAACCGAGACAAGATTTTAAAAATCATATCAGTATTTGTGCAATGTACAATTTGGTGTTCATGTGACTTTTTGTGAAACATTGTACATGTGGACAGTAAAATGATGTGTACACCATAACAATTTTTTATTGTACATATTTTTCAATTTTCAAATGTATCTAACAAATTTATTAGGTGTACATTTGAATCATTTCAAATGTATCTAAAATATTATCCGGTGTCTAAGTATTATTGTACAAGTTAATTGGTGTAAATATGAATCGTTGTACATGTGAATAACAAGCATTTGTGTACATAGTATAGTGTACACACTAAATAGCTTTTAAACTTGCAGATTTATTTCGCTTGTGCAATTTGTAAAACTTTAGTAGTGTGTTTGTGTTATTTTAAAAATGACTTACTTTTTCCGACTGACAATATATATATGCTACATCATTACATAAGAGAACTACAACATCAACAGTTGATAATGAGAAACCATCTGACATTTTTATAAAACTCAGTTTCGCTCCTTATCCCAATCCTAGGAAGCTCAAATATATTTTTCTATAAATTAAATAATTGAGACACAATCTTTGATGAAAATATTGGTTTTTAGAAAGCAATATTTTAAAACATTTTTTCTTGTTCTATAAATATATTTTCTAAACATTTATTGTATTCTTAATATGCGCAAATATCTAAAAAACTCTTCTTAATAAAATAAAGGGAGTATTTTTCAACTTTAGCAAAAATTTCTATTTTTATTTTTATGCAAAATATTAGTTTTTTTTGGTTAAGTTACAAATTAAAAGTTTATGGTTTCGGCCAAAAATAATAATATATGGTTTTGGTAAAAAAAATTACAGTGTGTACATGTTAATCATTTGTCCATGTTGATTAGCGTACATGTAAATAATTGTGCATATGGATAGATAAATTTTGTGTACATAGTGTCATTAAATATGACTACATACATATATCATTACAACAATGTACACAACAAATGACTTTTACCACATTGATATGTCATGATTATAATGATATTTGGTATCACATTTAGCTCATTTTAATCATTTTGAAGATGCATTTAGATATATATTTCGTTTGTGTGCTCATTTGCATATAACATAGGTTAAAGTGTATATTTAGAAACTCGAACCCAAATCAAAAGAATTTATTTGTAAATTAGAAATATTTGGGGAATAAATGAAATAAACCAATACGACAACGACCAATGATGCAAAACAGAATATTTGCTTGGTCTAGATTTTACATTTAAAAGTTTTGGGGTAATTTCGTGAATAAACTTGAACATATTAGAAGTTTGAGACAAATTGGAGAATAAGTAAAAGTAGGAGGAGCAAAAGTGAAAATAACCAAAAATTGTCCATTGTTGTTTTGATTCAAGTTTTGTTTCAATATACGACTGAAGCCATGGTGATTTCGGCGACTACTATTCCGGTCCTGAGCATGACGACTAGGACGAGGAGGAAATGACTCGACCTTGAAGCATATTGAGGTAGAACTCAATCGAAAAGAAGCTCACAGTTTGATTTTTGACTGCTCCATCACGTTTTCTCTTCAATTTGCGGCTGAAGCTACAGTGTTTTCGCAGCCAGAACTCCAGTCCCAAGCTTGATAACCACAACGGAACAAGACTCACGGTATGAGCTCCGTCACGTTTTCTACAGATGCTCTATCACCTTCATATAATATATATAACAGGTTCCATAAAATTAGATAATAAAAAACTAAAATTTAAAATCAAAATAAATTTAATGATTACAGTTGGAAAAAAGTAGATCTACTTTATTTAAATTTTCTAAAAGAAAACATAAAAACTCAAGAAAAAAAAATAACTAAATCAACAACTAAGTTTTTTTATAATTGAGGCTAGTGTAGTAATTAGCCACCAAAAACTATCTTAGTAGAATAAACTGCTCTAGAGTGTAATAAAATTTTAAAATTTTCCCTTAGTTATTTTATTAAGTTCGCTTGTTTTTTTGTTTCTCTGTTCGTTAGTACGTGCGTGAAATGGAGAGAGACCAAACCCCATTGACTCTTTTCCGCAAGCAACTTTGGACACAACATCTTGCACACATGAGAATTTCATTCCTTTTACACTTTTCTTTTTCTTCTAAGGAATTGCTAAAAATTATTTACAAAACTGACTCAAACACAAAACTAGGGGGGTTGATACTACACTTGATCTTACCCAAAAGGCTGATAAAGTATATATTAGTTCGATCTATGGACGGATTGTATGATTCTGCATAGTCAAAGTTCACTTCTCTAGGCGACTTTTGTAGTGTTTCTAGTCTTAACCTTTCATTGTTTTTAATCGAATAACGGTGATTTTTTATCAGATATCATGACCTTTGACTCAACTTAATCTCTTTTAAGGAGAATCAGTCTTTGTCGATATTAAATTAGCCTTTCTGGCTTTGAGGTAAAGCTTCTCTGATAAAAGAGAGAGTGCTTATTTGGAATCTTAGGTCCCTGTGAAGCTGGTTCAGTAAAGTCGGCGTTCATAAAGGTCCGGCATAGAATCTTTCTTCATCCCGACTAAAGCATTCTCTGATTTAACTCTTGGTAAATCCATGGTCCCTCTGATTATTAACTCTAGATTATTTTGGAAGGTTCTCGTGAGGGTGTACAAGAGTTAGGAGAAAGGAGGTGTTACGGCGGTTTCTGATGAAAAATCAATGTCGTAGGTACTCTTCCATTGGTGACGAATCGAAGGCGGTAGAACCGAGAGCGGTGGAATCAACCTTCGTGTCGTGCTTGCGTGCTGGGATCCGGAGTTGCAGCACCTCATCCAGCAGCCTACACATGCTCCTATAATATTGTATTATTTTCTTGTAATTGTTCATGTGTTGGATCTTAAAAGTCTTCTTTGTACCCTTTTAGCCTTATGGCTTTAATAAAAGAAATTGAAAATGGGGGTGATAGTGGGAATAAGTTTTTTTATGATTATTTAAAATTTTAGATTTTGTTGTTACTTATTGATTCTAGCATTCGTACTAAAATATAGTTTTATTGATTTGATGATTGCTTAATTACATTAAAAATCATTATTATTACAATCACTAGAAAAAAACCCGTGCGATATCGCACGGGAACTCATTTTGTAAAAATAATGTTATATTGGATATTATAATAATATATATTAATATGTTTTTTTCATTTATAATAGTATCTTGAATTTCTAGAAGAATTCTCACAAAATATTAATATTTTTATATTAACATAATAACTAAATAAAATTAACTGAACTAATAAATTATATTTTTTTAAAATTATGGACGGCTTTTATTGAATATTTAAATAATATATAATATAAGGAATTATTTATATATGAATACTTTAGAATTTTATCATTTTTCAATTAAAAGTTTCAAACTTATGTTAAGATATAAGAATAACAAATATAAATCTCTCTATTTCAAGTCTATTTGGGATTATTGTCATTTTATGACTTGTCAATGACCACGACTTTTTATATAGATGACAAAAAAATTGTAATGGTTAATAACCTTTAAAATCAAACGTTGCAATGGTTGATAACCAAATATTACAATGGTTAGCTAATCTTGTAATTGCCAAACCAAAAGTTATAATGGTTTGTCACCAAATACTATAATCAACAACAATTGCAATAATTCATCACTAAATACTGTATTGATCTTCACTAATAATTATATTCACAAACAACAAACTCATTTCATTTAAACGATATGTCAATATTTTTATAAAAAAATAAAAACTAAATTTAACGGTAAAGTTTATTCTAATCTTTAATCTAATAGCTAAGATTTTATTTAGAATTTTGAGTATGATATCATAGTTTCATAAGCAAAAAAAATGTTCATTCTTTCACAAGTTATATTTTTCAAAAACTTAACCATTACACTATTTCATTAATTTTTTTCATAATAGAAAAGTTGTATATTTTCAAAAGTTTAACCACTAAACTCTTTTATAATATAAATCTTTTAGAAACTTATTTACAAAAAATCATGCTCATTTATCGAAAAGTTGTATATTTTCAAAAAAAAATTAATCACTAAACATTTCCATTAAACCCGTTCATAATAAAAAAAATATATTTTCATAAGATTAGTTATTGAACCACATAGTTACGAACGTGTCATGACCAAAGAGGTGCAATATATCGTTACCAAAAAGTGCGAACATATCATGATCAAATAAGTGCGAACAGATTGTCATGAAATGGATGCGAACAGATAATCACCAAAAAAGTGCGAACAATCATCATTGAAGAGGTACAAACGAGTCGTTAAGAGTGTGAATGAACCATCACCTAAGGAGTGCAAACATCTTGTGACCGAAGATGTGCAAATGGATTGTCACCCAAGAGGTGCGAACATTTTGTGGCCGAAGAGGTGCATACATTTCGTGGCCGAAGAGGTGCGAACATTTTGTGTTTGAAGGGGTGCGAACGTTTCGTGTTCAAAGGGGTGCGAACATTTTGTATCCGAAGAAGCGTGAACGTGTTGTGTCCAAAGGGTGCAAACATGTCGTTTCCGAAAGGGTGCGGACGTGTAGTTTCCGAAAAGGTGTGAATGTATTGTGAATGAAGAAGTGTGAACATATTATCGCCAAAGGGGTACAAATGTATCTTTATCAATATGGTGCAAACTAAAAGTATTGTGAATGTGTTGTGTCCAAAGGGTGCAAACATGTCGTTTCCGAAAGGGTGCGAACGTGTAGTTTCCGAAAAGGTGTGAATGTATTGTGAATGAAGAAGTGTGAATATATTATCGCCAAAGGGGTACAAATGTATCTTTATCAATATCGTGCAAACTAAAAGTCATAATAATCTATATGAATAGTCATGACATTCCAGATTTATAAGTAGTTATTTTAAATAATGTTTTACAATTTATTTTGAAAATGCACATGATTATTAAAGCACACTTTGTTACACAAGGAAAATGCACAACTTTTAAAATTAATATGTATTAATAAAAAAAAAGATATCATGAACCGTTTTGAATAAAAGTATATGTATGAGTAAAGTTATATGATAAAGAGATGATTTATTTACTTATTTACTTGTTATTGCCGGATGAAACAATTGTTAGATCTCTTAATAATAAATAGTTTTATGTTTATTCTTTTTGGTTCTACATATAAAGTATAAATTGTAGAGTGAAAATTACATGAATTGATATCCATTTTATAGATCTTGTTGCAGAATTTTTTTATTACAACAGTTTTTTGTGTACTTTGATCATAGAAAAGTGATTTTTTAAACAAAGAGATAGTATTTTTATAGATGAATGAAAAACAATTGGTAACTTAATAGTAGTTTAGTGGTGAAAAGACACGTCCCTCTAAAAGATAACTATTCATCAGAAACGGTTATCTAACATATAGGTCAAATGAAGAATTCAGTTGGAAAATTAAAAAAAAGTTATGGAAAGACATGTCCCTTTATAGGTAACTATTCATTTTACACACTTATCTTACAATTAGGGGTATAATTCATTCGATACACCCTGACATACCCTGACAAGTAAGTTAATTACTATTAAGGAAGAATATGTATCCAAAAAAACAAAATAACTGTGAACGGAAACACGAATCTCCTGTTTTCTTAGTTGTCGTGGTTACAGTGTTTGTTCGAATGTGTATTAAAGAGCTTCAATTTCAAAGACGAAGATGATCAATGGAACGCTCGCTCTCTGGTTCTTAATTTTTGATGTTACGCAAAAACAAGTCATCCGTATTTAAAGTTTAGTAAGATATGGATCAATAAGTATATAACTTTCACATTACAAACGGCTTGACAATAGTAAATAAATTAATATTAACCTTAATGTTTCACTTATATTTTGATGAGAACAAATATCATATACAAGTGTGTCTCCATCTTTTTTAAGTTTCTTCTTGCACTAATCACATGAAATAACAGAACCGAATAAAAAGGGGACAAGGTGTTAAGTCGATGATGTTACAATGATTATTATGGAGTATACAACTATTTACCACAGTATCAAATCAGATGGTTTTGTTTTGGAAATGAATAAAATCCACTCAAATCAAAATGTACAACGATGTACGACGATTATTCTACCAACCAAAATTTACCGACTATAATGACATGGTCAAACATTCTTATATAGCACAAGTGCATGATTAAACATGTGTTCATAGAACAACATCATCAGAATTGCAAATTTTGTAAAACACACCTATCGGATATTTTAACATCTTTTTTCATAAATTTTGTTTTTTACAATGAAAGACAGAACCTTTATCTTTATAATGAAAAATCACAAAATTAATATATATACATCATTTCAATTATCAGGTAGTTATTTTAAAATGATCTTTACAAAAAAAATTTGAATCACATCATTTCAAAAACAAATATATGAAAAGTCACATCTTTTCAAATTGTAAATAGTTATTTTAAAATAATATTTTTATATTTTGAATAGACACATCTTTTCACAATATATTTTGAATTGACACATCTTTTTGCAATATATTTTGAATAGACACATCATTTCAAACACACAAAATTATTCTAAAATAACAAAAAAAATTAGTTGGGATTCACAACCTTTGGAATTAATTGGGATTGCTATTATTAATAAATTATTATTAAAAAATAGTTTTTAATAATTCTAAAAACATTAATCAACATGAATGCTGGTAATCTCATAATTATCAAAAATTAAGTTATGAATCTCATTCATTAATCTCAGTATTGATTAATATACATGAATTAACAAGAAAAATATTAAAAAGTCTTTTAAATTGTAGAGAAAATGAAATTTTATTAAACATTGACATTGGATACTTTCACGGCTTCTAGGAACCCTACTATTTGGGTCATTTTTGCAATTGCCAATTTACAAAGGAAGACTTCCAAGGAAGTCTACTCTACATAAGGCTTCTCTAAAAGTCTTCCTTTGTAAATATTGGTTTTCTTTTGTTTTCGAAAAATTATCTAAAATACCAGAGAAGACTTCCCTATAAGTCTTCTCGGATAAACATGTTATTTTTGTAATTGACTAAATTATGTCAGAAATTTGACTCTCTATAGAAGACTTTCAGGAAAGTCTTATAACGAAAGACCCTTGGGACGTCTTCTCAATTGTTACATTAGGTCTTCTCACTGTCGGCAAAAGTCTGCGTAGGTTATATTTGTAATTGACCATATTTAACTTTACAGAGAAGACTTTCATATAAGTCTTCTATCATAACCAAATGTTTGACTAGAATCATGGAATAAAAATCTGGAGGACTTCCTGGGAAGTTGATATCACTCAAATTACCCCATCAACAACTTTATCTCTCAAATAAAAGGTTCAGCTGTAGTACTAAGGGATCAAATGCACTATGAGTGTGGAAACACAATAGACTAGATGTGTTATGATTAAACTAGACAATAAATTATAAAGCAGTAAATAACAATGATTTATTTAGCAATTGGTTTATAAACAATAAGAATAAATAGCTAAACTTAGGGTTTCATGCAATAAAATTATGATATATAGATGATAAGGGTGTGTGATAAAATTTTCTAGAACTTAAATGCAATAATAAGTTATCCATCTCTCACTATGAGTCTAATTAGATGACTAAGTCTTTGTTCTAGCTGTTGCATGTGAACAAGGAGCGAGTGTCGATCGATACTATGGTACAAGTGTCGATTGATACTATGGTACGAGTGTCGATCGATACTATGGTACGAGTGTCGATCGATACTTCCTTAGGCAAGCATTAATGTTATAATCTGTATGTGCACTAGGTTAACTAGACTAGTTGTCGCAAGTATCTAACCACCTAGATTAACAGAATTAATTTAGGTAATGAACTTGTTGTCGTAGTTATCAGTATCCTAGGCTCAGTGTTAACACAAGCAATAAGCATAATTTTAATGAAGGATCCTAGAAGATCACCCTAGCAATTATATGTCTCATCAATTCATATAAACCCTAATGGAACCCTAAATCTAACAAGATAAACTACTCATATATGATTAAACAAAGCAAAAAAATAATCTGAATAGATGCATAAATAGATAAAGTATAAAAACTAGAGTTCCAATACAAATCTCTAAATGAATCTTAAATTTCTCTCCAAAACTAAGTAATGGTGGCGGTTTATTATGTCTTTGTGGCTGTTATTTTTGCCTAAAAAATGTCAAACACACATAAATACTAGGTATAAAGTCGACAAGGTGCAGTCTTGTAATTATGTGGAACTTATGGGCTTGAGTCGGTCTTGACTTTATGTCGGCACGTATTCTCGCGCGGGTGTCGATCAACACTAAGGGGTTAGTGTCGATTGACACTACTTCTTGATTTCGACTCTTACTTCGTATTTCTTCATCAGATACGTGTTTCCTCATATTAAGCTCCCGAATCTTTCATAATCTCCACATTGCTCCAAAACATATCTAGACCAGAAAACACTCTACAATATAATTCAAACATATATAATAAGCTATAAAAACTACGGGTAAAAAATGGTAAAATCCTTAATATATCAACTCTCACAGACTTATCATATGCTTGTCCCCAAACAAAACATAGAACAATCCTATAAAGATGTTTTAAAACACAGGGACTCACACAATTTTTAAACTTTACAACATTCACCTATGCAATGTTGCAATCCACATCAGATTAGTACAAACTTCAAGCGCACTTCCATGTACTAGACCTTAGCTTAGCAACCAAACCTTCTAACCAACTGCTTAGCTGATTTCGCCTGACTAACCCCTTTATTGACCTCATTTCTGCAAATAAATATGTAGGCTAAATTTTGGGAGTATCGATCAAAGGACACATGGACTCTTACCCCAACAAGTATATGAACACATAAGTAGTCTTGTTTGATCCATTTCTTCTCTCCTTTTTTCTCTAAATCTTTTTTTTTTCTTTTTCTTTTTGTTTTGACAAAGTATAGGAGAATAATGGGGTCATAGGTAATGTACCTACCCCTCGCTTCCAATGATGTGTAATCATTCCTTTATGAATTAGAATAATGAGGTCATAGGAAATTTTCCTACCCCTCTGCATCTTTCAGAAAATCATCTCAATCTTATTCTTCTAGATTCCGAAGAGAGATGAGAGAAGGGAGCCATAAACACACAAACTTTTACCTTTCAGACTTGCGGGAGGAATCTGATCCAGTGTTAAAATCCCTAAAACAAGCAAGTTAAGTTGATTAAGGTTAGAAGTCAGCTTTGGTTCCTTCGTACTTTCTCAGCTAGCATGGATGTTATTGGCAGGCGATCTACTTTGGTGTTTCCATTCAGTACACCCTGGAATCAATAACCTCAAAGAATGGTGCTAAAGGGTGGTTAGATAATAAGTAAAAATTGAAAAGTTTACAATCCCTTTCTTAACTCTATAAAACTCTTAAAAATATAAATCTAAAGCTCAAAATAAAGCACAATATCAGTAATACCTCCCCCAGACTTAGACAACACTGTTTCGAGTATTATACAATGTAAGATTGGTGGGAAATAAATCATAAGGACGAAATTTAACAAGGAAATAGTATATACCTGCTCGCTGATGGTAAGTGTCGTTCGACACAGTTAAGTGGCGATCGATCGGTGCTCCTGATGCTTTGTCACTTGACCTTGATCAAGTGTCCATCGATGCTCGGTGCAGAATCGTCTTCCACGGGTCTTTTTGACCTGAAATAAAATAAACATGAAAAATCAGTAAAAACGAAAAACTATAACTAATTTAAAACTTACTAAATGGGTTGCCTCCCATCAAGCGCTTGTTTATAGTCTTTAGCTTGACGTTTTGGATATTTTTGGCTAGTATGGAGGTAATGAACACTTGGTGGAAATCAAGTATCCACATTTTCTCTGCTCATCTCGAACCAGGTGCCTACAAAGCATTTAATGGCTTCTTCTTCTCTGGTTCTATGCTCTTACTGTCTCTGAATGATCTCATGTTTGTAATCCACTTTCAGATGCAGCTCTTCCATACACTTACTTAACCATCCAATGTTGTTGTTGAGAGGGAAGTAGATTGCATCAGTCGTCCTGTAAAACTCATCAAACATCCTCTTCTGATCTGTGTAAAGATCTGTTGTCAACTCTTCAAATTGTTCTCTCATGTAAACCCCAGATTCAGGTCGATAAGCAGCTATATGATGAACTCCAAACATCTCAAAATACGCATCTTACACTAGAAGACTTAAATAACAACCACCCTTACTATATGCCATCTCAAGTATTGCTCTCATATCCTCTTTTGAAACATTGATGATCCATCCAGCCTCAGCTCGTGCATTGCCCTCTCCATCTCTGTAGACTCCATGCTCATCTGGTGCTACTACACCGATTTTTCTCTTAGGTGGAATGGCAGCCTCAATCAAGAAATTTTCTCGGAGTTCTGGAGTCCAAGGGTGTCAATCGATGTTGGTGGCTGGGGGATTGATGCCTCACTGTCATCTTCATACTTTGCACCATAATTAGAATGGCAAACTGCCACGAAACCTAGATCATCTCATATCTCAATGTAGGGTGTGTTTCCCTTCACCACTTGAACAAGGTCATAGAAATCAATCTCACTGATGAACGAAAGATAGAACATGTTTATCTTCATATCACAAACATCTCCTACAGTAGCCTTGAAGGCTCTCCCAAGTAATAGATAAAAATTCTAGTGTATCTGAAAATCCATAACATGAAATTCCTCTGGAACTAGGGCGTTACAGATTTGTACCTGAAGGTTTCTCACAATACCTCCTAAATTAACCTTGGAGCAATCCGTGAATCGCTAAAAGGTTCAATCTTCAGCTCAGATGCTCAGCCATCACTATGTGCATAATAATGACTGAGGAACCTATGTCGTAGAGTGCATTAGGGTAGTTGTGACCTCCAATCATGCATGGAAACACAACTTCCCAGGGTCACTCTTGTTCTTCAATGTAATCATCTGCTTCATAACATACACTCAATGCTCTCTTCTGTCTCTCTACTCTCTCTGAACATCCACAGTATGTGGATCCAATAAGAATTATTGAATGGCATGTCCACTAGGATTCTCTTTGTGAAACTATCCATCTCTTTCCCATTATATCTTCTCTTTTTAAATGCTTAGGAACTTTGTTCTTCTTCCTCTTAGAAGTTTGCACATATGTAGCATGCTCAACAATCATAGGCTCTGATGCATCTTTGGTTTGTTGTCTGGTGTCCACTGCTGGCTTTGTTGATGTCTGAGATGAGTGTCTTGAAGCATTCAAACACTATACATCAATACTTGGCAACAGAACTCGGTAAGTCACCGGTTGGTGTCGATCGATGAACAAGTTAGGATGTAGATTGACGCTTGCCATTTCACAATAACCTATAGACTCATATGGGATATTGATTGGTGCTCAGCCTCGGGTGTCGAACGACACCAACGAGAACTGCCAAATGACATAGAACTATCAACTTGAAAGTCTCCTTCTTGAAGTTTCTCTTCCTCAACACTTGCCAGAAATCATCATCAATAATGGCACTCACGTGGTGTTTCTGTCCAGCCTCTCCTTTTACTTTTATCATTGATTCATATCTCTTCACATCTTCACTAGTCTGAACCACTTGAGTCTCCAACTTCTTCACATGGGTGATGAGAGTTTTACACTTTTCGTTAAGATTGGTGTACACTCCATCTATCTTCCCATTGAAATCCACTGTAAGCTTCTGCTAACCCTCAAGAACCTGCTCAATCTTGCTCTCTATCTTGCTTTCTTGAGTACTTGGTGCATGATTCTGGTAAGAAGATGCTCCATAACTCATGTTGTTGTTGTTGCTATAGTGTTTCTGGTACTGCAAACTCTGGTTGTAATTATCCCTCTGACCATTGCCATAGGAATTTCTGTTTCCACCCTGATTCCCATACTTCTGAAAACCAGTGCCACAATTGTAGTTCACAACCTCTTCACCGCCCTTATCATTAGCGGTATCAACATTATCTACATCTTCTGAAAATCTCAACTACCTCTTAAGAAGCTTATGAACACTGTCTAGCTTGGCTTTAACCTCATCCATCTGCTCATTTCCAAAGCTGGCTTCCGATTTCTTCCTCTCTTAATCAGTGTTCTTGGTGCTCTTTCTAGATGCCTAGTTCTCAATGAGTCTCACAGCCTCTTTTGGGTTCTTGGTGTTTAAATTCCCTTCACTTGCCATGTCTATAGCTATCTTGTAAACCAAATTGATGCCTCTATATAAGGTACCAAGCAATTGTACCTCGTTCAATCATGGTGTAAATAATCTCTCTAATATGACTTGAATCTGATCCAGGAGCTTCAGAAAGATTCTACAGCTTCTTTGTGAATGTAGCAATCATGTTCCTCAAGTCTTCAGATCGGGCATCATAAAAAAAATTACGTAGGAATGCATTTTTATGTCATTTAAATCCTGGTGGTAGTTGCTTATGCCAATATGAAGGATATCCAGTAAGTGAGTATGTGAAGAGCTTACAAAGATGGAAGTCCTCAGGGACTCCATTGGCTTTGATAGCAGTAAGTAGATCCTTAGACCACTCAGGATGATCCACCGGAAGCTCATGTATGTGACCATGATAAGGTATTTTTCCCACAAGTGTAAAGTATGCAGGCTTCAGCTCGAATTGTGCCTCTATAAATTAGGCGGAAGAATAGCATATCTGTTGGCATAGTATTGATCTGGACGGTTGTAGTCAGCCAACGTTCTAGGCCGAGAAACCTCAGCATTATGAGCAGCTAAAGCTTCAGCAGCTTCTTCTAGTTCGGGGATTACAATCCCCTGATCAGTCAGTCTCCGACCTGCTGCATTACACAGATGAACCTCCTGGTCATGCAGGTCTCCATTCTCATCCCTCGTTAGTATAAGAGTTAAGACCATGTTTTCCCTCATGGGTTAATGTCAACCGAGGAAGACGTGATGGTGTCGATCGTTTCTCGCTCACAAGTAGTATCGATCGATGAAGGAGTGTTGGTGTCGATTAATGTTGTACGCTTCTCTTTGTGAATCATGTGTCCTAACAGTGCAGAGTCTAAGAATATTAACTATTTTTGTCGTTTCTTATGGTACTGCTAGGCATGCATCTTAAAGACAAAGCAAAGAAATTTTTTTTTTTAAGTAATAAATCAGAATGTAAAACCTAGACGAAACATATTAATCAAGTTTACTGGCGAAACCAATGCTCCCCAGAAACAGCGCCAAAATTGATGTCAGTCAAATTACCTTATGAGAAACTTACTCTCTCAAATAAGTGGTTCAGTTGTAGTACATAAGGATCAAATCCACAAGGAATGTTGGCACACAATAAAGTAGATGTGTTATGATTATGCTAGGCAGTAAATTATAAAGCAGTAAATAATAACTATTGGTTAAGAAGTTGGTTTGTAAACAATAAGAAAAAATATCTAGACTTAGTGTTTCATTCAATAAATTATGATATATAGATGCTAAGAGTGTGTGATAAACCGTTCTAGAAATCGAATGCAATACTAAAATATCCAGCTCTCGCTTTGAGTTTAATCAGATGACTAAGTATTTGTTCTAGTTGTCGCATGTGAACAAGGAGTGAGTGTCGATTGATATTATGGAATGAGTGTCGATCGATACTTATTTAGGCAAGAATTAACGTTCTAATCGATATGTTCAGTAGGTTAATTAGACCAGTCATCGCATGTATCTAACAACCTAGCTCAGCATAATTAATTCAAGTAATGAACCTACTATCGTAGTTATCAGTATCCTAGGCTCAGGGTTCTAGTGGACTACTCTATAACACAAAAAATAATAAACACAATTCTAATGAAAGATCCTAGAAGATCACCCTAGAAATTCTATGTCTCGGGAATTCATATAAACCCTAATAGAGCCCTAAATCTAACAAGAGAAACTAGCCAGACATGATTAAGGAAAGCAAAACAATAATCTGAATAGAATGCATAAATGATAAAGTAACAAAACTGGAGTTCAGTAAAGGAGTTTTGATCTTCTCTCTAAAACTAAGTAACCTAAAGGTTCTAAATATGGTGGTGGTTTATTATGTCTGTGTGGCTAATGTTTTTTGTCTAAACAATGGCAAAACTCATAAATATTAGGTATAAAGTCGACCAGGGGTAGTCTTGTAACTATATGGAACTTTTGGGCTTGAGTCCGTCTTGACTTTAAGTCGGCCCATCTACTCACGCTGGTGTCGATCGGCACCAAGGGGTTAGTGTCGAGTGACACTACTTCTTGATTTCAACTCTCACTTCTGATTTCATCAACTACGGGTTTTCTCATCATTGAGCTTCATAATGCTCCATAATCTCCACATTGCTCTAAAACTTATTTGGACCTGAAAACACTCTAAAATAGACTCCAAACATATATAATAGACTCTAAAATATACATATACTATGGGTGAAAACTAGAAAAATCCATAGTATATCATAATTCTTCTACCACAAGACTTCTCTAAAAGTCTTCTAACTAAAATTATATATTTAAGTTTTAATTTTCATTTGCAAAACTAACCTACACAGACTTCCATCGACAGTGAGAAGACTTCCACCAACAGTTGATATGACTTTTTGGGAAGTCTTTTATCGTAAGTCAAATTTTTGACACAATTTAGTCAATTGCAAAACTAATTTGTTTATCCGAGAAGACTTCTAGGGAAGTTTACTCATTTTATTAGAACAAAAAAAAGTTGGAAGACTTCTAGAGAAGTCTTCTCTAAAACACACACTAATAGTCAATTGCAAAACTAACATATTGATTGACTAGAAGACTTTCATAGAAGTCTTCTCCGCGAAACATATCTGATAAAATTCAAAAATAATTCTTAGATCCAGTGAGGTTCATGTTTAGATTCTCCAAGCACACAACACTTCATAATAAAAGTTATCCACTCGTTCTTGACCAAGAATTATGAACGTGTGTAAGAAAGAGAAATGGCTTATGTGTGTAAGAAATAAGAATATGAAGATGTAGATGTTGATTTTAGGTGCATTTTGAGCTTGAAATTGTTGTTCTTGTGGTAGGTGTATTGATGATAATGGTAATGTTGTAAATAAAAGAGGAATATAAAGATGATTGAGTAAAATAAGCATTTTAAAAAAAAGGGAAAATTGCCAAAAATGACTCAAAACTTGATTGAAAATACAAAAGTAAACCCAAACTTGAATCAAATGCAAAAGTAAACTAAAAGGCTATTGAAATTACAACAAGCCCCTATGAACAACAAAAAAACCAAATTTTTTTCCGTTTCTAACCCCCGCAAGTCTTCTGCCTAGACGACTTACAAGTGAAAGTAGTGAGTCATGATATTCTTTGGTAGGTCGTCTAGTATAGTACTTCTTAAAAATAATTTAAAATTTTTGTAAAAAATATTTTGATAAGTGAAAAATTGAAATCATGTAATTAACGTATGTTTTAAGAGATATAAATTAAGATATAACTAAAGTTATTTGTTTTCAACATAGATGAGTGAAAATAGTGAGTCATGATATTCTTTTGTTTAGGTTTTGCCAACATATATTGTAGTATTATATGTATTCTTAGGGTTAGATTTTGGAAAGCATAAATGTTTTCTTGAAAATTTTAAAATTGACCTAAGTGTGTTTATTTCTGTGTATAGTAAACACTATTTAAGTATAATTTGATTTTATAACGTGGTTAGTTAGTTAATTTAGTCAATTTAGTTTAGGGATTAAATTTAGGGTCTGCGTCGACTTACTAGTAAGTCGTCTGGTGAATATATTTACGGTAGACGACTTACTAGTAAGTCGTCTGGTGAATATATTTACGGTAGATGACTTACTAGTAAGTCGTCTGATGCACGTTCAAACCGGACCGAACCTTTAATTTTAGCATTTTACCAATGTACTTTTAAACCTAACCGGATTATTTACCGGGCATATATAAGATTTTTTTTTTACTTTTTCGCGAAATTTAGAAACCCTAACGCCGTTTCTCTCAAAGAGGCGATTTCGAAGGCAATTTTTGTCGATTCTATCTAATCCATCATTCTCACCACTGTTCTCACAACCGTTATCACTGTCGTTCACCGCCGCTTCCTCTATTTCAGATCCGAGAGGAAACCCTAGCTCCGTTTGTCTGTAAACCCTAGCGGCGTTTCTGTCAGAGGCGTGTCTGTAAACCCTAGCGAGGTAAGTTAAAACGTTGTCTTTTAAGTCCACCGTTCTCACCGCGTTTTTTTTGTTGTCTATTTTGGCAGATTTATAACCGATGTGTCGAAGGCGACTATGTCTTCTCCGAATTTTCATGTTGGCATTAAAAATGTTCTATTGGAAGTCTTGGAAGACTTATAATTAAGTCGTCTACGAAGTCTTCCAAACGACTTAATTATAAGTCTTTCAACTGGAAGACTTTCCAGACGACTTAATTATAAGTCATCTGGAAAGTCTTCCAAACCTATAATTAAAATGTTATACTGGATGGTTGTGTGTTTGAGATGGTTGTCTTTCATTGTTTTGCAGACAAAAAAAATGGATATTCCAAAACTCCCCCGTAAGTTACATACATTAGGGGAAGAGCCCCTCACAATGAAAGCTATTTTGTATCATACGAATTGTTCGAAGTTGCATACTGCTTTAAAGAAAGTTCTTCATGGTGACAAATATGAAGAGCTAAAGGAGTCAAAGTTGGGAGTTTTCATCAAGTTTAAAGAGTTGGAATTTGCTTGGGCTTCAAGGCTAGTTCACTACATGCTCGGTTTCCAGATGGACATAAAAAAGAAGTATGAGCTGTGGAGTCTTGTTGGTCCAGAACCTATGAGGTTTTCACTGTTAGAGTTTGAAAACCTCATTGGTCTAAACTGCGAGTATATCGAGGACCTTGAGAGACCGAAGTGTGTTGTTACGAAGGATATGACTTCTTTCTGGGGATGTTGGGAGTTCATGTCGAAGTTGGGCCATCTACTGAGCAGATAATAGCAGCACTTGAGAGATGCGAAGGGTGGTCTCAGGACGATCGCAAGCGGCTTGGGTACCTTGCCATCTTCACTGGATACATTGAAGGGAGAAAGTATTCAACCGCCACAAGGGTTAGTCTGACAAGGCTAGTGATGTATTTAGAACGGTTTGAGAATTATCCATGGGGGAGAGTCGCGTTTAAGATGTTGATGGACTCTGTGAAGGGAAAAGATATTTTGGGCTGTTACACTGTTGATGGGTTTATACAAGCTCTCCAGGTCTGGATGTACACAGCTCTGCCGGAATTGGGTGCTAATTATGGTAATTCCATACCAAACCAACCGTCTCCACCGATATTGGCTTACATTGGTGGCAAAGGACGCATATGCTTTAAAGATCCTATTTGCAGACATGTATTTACTTCAATCCTTTACTACCATAATTAAGTCGTCTGGAAAGTCGTCTAGAAAGACTTTTCTTTCCATATTTCTTAATCCGTCAAATATCTAAGTTCATATCTTATATTTACTGTAGACTACGGTGATGAACTTTGTTGAGAAAGACAATGGTGAAATGTTTCCGAAATGGGACTCTGATGCTGGGGACCTTGCCGCGGAGAGCATAATTAAAGTTATGTTTAATCAGAGACCGTGGAAGTGGACCATGGATTACTGGGAAATCATCGGTACTTGGTGTAATACAAAGCTGGTTGTTTTGAGTCCATCGAAGAAAGCCATAGTTGTGGTGAAGGAAGAGAGTCCAAGACCTTGGAAGAAAGCTCCTAAATAGGCTATAAAAGAGGCACCTGCAGAGGCTAGTGAAGGGGCACCTGCAGAGGAAAGTGAAGGGAAGTTTGCAGAGGCTAGTGAAGAGGTTCGCACAGAGGCTCGTTCATAGGTGACTATGACTGCGCTTGGGATGACCAAATAGGACCTTGAAAGAAATTTCAAGGACATAGTTGATGACATGAGGGAAGGGTTTGGGACGTGCCTTAAGGAGATCAAGCATCTGTCGGAAAGGGTGGAAGCAGTGGAGAAGAAGGCTGGTATCCTCAAACAAGGGAAAGAGACATCCTGTAA